>JABUQX010070511.1:12500-20232 GCA_015478945.1 Trachelipus rathkii | reverse complement strand
CAGGGTCGCCGCACACATGTGTGCATTATATCACCCCTATGTGTGACATGGACCAATGTCGCACATATATGAGGGACACGGCTGCTGGTGAAATTAAAAAAAAAAAACAATAAAAATTAAATATCTCGGTAAATACTTTGTACCTTTACGAATTTCAGCTACCATATGATTTCATTAATCATAACCTATATAAAAATGCAAAAATCTTAACATGGCCTCCAGAGAAGTTTTACCAATTTACCCGTGGCAGGCAATGTGTTAAACCACAGGACAGGACTCTAAAAAAAATAATAATGAAGCTTAAAAAAAAAAAGGAAAATGATGTCTTTAGGAAAAAAGCTACAGCCTCTCAAAGTTTAAAATTTTCCTATAGGCTTTCTTATAAAAAAAATTAGTGGGCTTCATGCTCGTTTTAGGGCCATCCTAGTTCAGATTATAATAAGATTTGTTAAGTATACATAATTTTTTTTGTGTAAACCTAACAAAACATATCATAACCTTAACTGAGTAGAGTAGTTTAGTGGCCATTGAGTGAAGGTGTTTTTATTTTTGCTCCCCATTTTACTACTATAATCTGTGTAATTGCAAGTGAATTTAGCTAACAAATTAGTGTTGCCTATTTAACTGTGGATTTTAGAAATTTGTGTACTTATTATTGTGATTATTTCTGTTATTAATTTAATTTAGTTGAGTATTGGACTCAGTTAGTGGTTGATAGGTTAACCCTAGGCTAGAGTAGTTAAGAGATTTCCTGTATAGCCTACTGTGTGTTGCAGGTTTATTTGAATTATTAAATAGTTTTTCTGTATTTAACTACAGTCTTTAACAATTGTTATATTAATCTGGTGATAATTTAATTTAAATTAAGTTTGCCATAGCCTAAGTTAGGCCTACTTTATAATTTTTATATAGCCTTAGCCTAGGGCCTAGGCTATTCTATATTCAAACTTGTTTTGAGATATCCCTGGCTAGGCTAAGCTAAATTTAGGCTTGTTTAAATTTTTAACCTATTTTAAAGAGAGTAGTTTATTTCTTTTTAGGCTTTAGTGATATTTAAACTGTAGTTGGTAAAATAATAGGTACAGGGTAGTAAGCTAATAATAATTTAAAGTATGTATGCTCTGTGTGATATCTGTGGGACTGTAAGAGGTGAATATGTGAATAGATGCCCTGCTTGTGATTTGAATGCAGAGAATGTGTTGTTAAGGAAGGAGATTGCAAGACTGAGTGAAAATGTGAATGGATTGAAAGAAGAAGTATTTGAGTTGAGAAAGGAGGGAAGTGTTAGGAAAAAGTTAGTAGGGATGCCGAGGCGAGGAGGGAGCGGGATATAGGGGTAGACAGGAATAGTGATTCACCTAGGCAGGAAGATGAGAGGGAAAAGGATAAAGTAGTGTATAATAGGTCTGCAGATGAATATAGAGTTGTAGAAACTAGAAATAATAATTTAAAGATGAGGATCTCGAAAGTCAGTCAGCCTGTGACCTGCAGTAACAGGTTCAACTGTCTTCCAGATGGGGAGGGATCAGAGAGTGCCAATGGTGATGTTGAGTTTTCTAAAGGGAAGACTGATAAATTGCTAATTGGAGACTCTATGGTACGATACCTAGATAGGACTTTTCAAACTAAGAATAAAAAGAAACGATTGAGAGTGTGTTATCCAGGTGCCAGAGTGAGTGATATCGTGGATAGGATAGATAGAGATTGATTCTACAAATGTTGATTCAGATGTGATTGTGCATGTGGGTACAAATGATATAGGACATAGAAGGTCAGAAGAATTAATAGCAGATTATAGGAGATTGATTCAGAAGATGAAAGCTAGCGGAAGAAGGTGCATGATTTCTGGGATTTTACCTAGGTTAGGTGCAGGTCAGGAATGGGGGAGTAGGGCTTTAGGTGTAAATGAAAGGATTAGGAATTTATGTTTTTCAGAAAATATTAGGTTTTTGGATTTGTGGAGAGAATTTCTGGATAAAGATCTTTTTGCGGCAGATGGAGTTCACTTGAGTCGTAAAGGTGTTGGGCTTTTCAGCACCAGGTTGGAGACTTGTTTAGCAAAAAACTAGGTAAAGTTGGGGGGGATGGGCTAAATCTGGATACAAATAATAGCAATGGTAACGGTAATAGTGGTGATATAAATAAAACTAGTGTTACAGGCTCAAATAAGGATGATAGCAATAAAAATAACAGCATTTCGAATATAAAATGCTTTTACACAAATGCTCATAGCCTTAGAAATAAAAAAGATGAGCTGATTAGTTATACCATAAATGAGAATCTTGACATTATTTGCATAACTGAGGCATGGGTTAATGAAGAATTATATGGAGACTCCGTTCAGGAATATGAAATAGACGGATATTCACTTTATTTATACCAGCGTAGAGGAAAGAAGGGTGGTGGTGTGGCGCTTTATATTAAAAGCAATATTCAATCTGTATTAATGACTGACTTTAAAACTAATCATGATATTGAATCGGTATGGGTAGATATCCTTATGTTTAATAAATCATATAGAATAGGGGCATTTTATAGACCTCCTGGCCAGAGTCAAGAATTAGACTCAGAAATTGTAAAAGAAATTGAGACAGCATGCCACAGTAAAGAAAAAGGTATAGTCATAATGGGTGATTTTAATTTTCCTGGCATTAAATGGGATTCCTTGTCTAATATGGACCATAGTAGTTCAGTATTTATAAATTGTATACTAGATAACTTTTTGTGCCAGATGGTCCATGAACCCACAAGACACGATGCACTATTAGACTTAATATTAACTAACGATGAAAGTATGGTGGGTGAGGTTAGAGTTGAGGAGAATTTAGGACTTAGTGACCATAATATAATTAGATTTAATATGAATGTGATATCTGGGCCCAAATTGCAAGTTAATAAGGAAAGGATCTTAGATTTCCGAAATGGTGATTTTAACAAATTACGAGACATGCTTAGTATAATTGACTGGGATAAAGAGTTTAAAGACCAAAACTGTTTTATCATGTGGGAACATTTTAAGCAAATTTTAATGAATATTCAGTCAGTATGTTTTAAAGATAAACCCATTAGGGTGGTGAAGAGAAAACCTGTTTGGTGGAATAGAGAGATAAGAGAAAATTAATGAAAAGCGTAGATGTTTTAAAATATTCAAGGGTGTAATAGGGAAGATGATTTAGAAAATTATAGGAAAAATTAGAAACGAACTTAACCAGTCAATAAGAAAGGCAAAGAGAGGCAGAAATTAATTTAGCAAGGAATAGTAATAAGGACTTGAAGAATTTTTTAGCTTTTATAAATTTAAAAGTAAATAGGACAATTGGTCCAATTAAAATTGATGAAAATTTAGTGAGTTCAGATAAGGAGTTGGTCAACATTTTCAATGCTTATTTTGCTTCAGTGTTTACTGAGGAAAGATTAGATAATAGTTTGGAGACTAATAGTTCTTGTATGCATGTAACAAATAAACTTACAGAATTTGAATTTGACGTAAAAGATATTAAACGTTTATTAGACCATATTGATCCAGGTAAAGCTGCAGGGCCTGATGGGATATATGGTAGAATTCTGAAAGAGGGTAGTACCAGCATTGCAAAGGCACTGTATTTGATTTTTAAGCGATCTATAACATTTAGTGAGGTACCAGATGACTGGAAAACAGCATATGTTGTGCCTATTTATAAGAAAGGTAGTAAGGAAGATTTGGGAAATTATAGGCCAGTTAGCTTAACATCTCTGGTTGTAAAGGTTCTGGAAAAGTTACTGAAAGGTCATATAGAGAAATATTTAGAAGATAACAAAGTATTGTATGACTCCCAGCACGGTTTCAGAAAGGGTAGGTCATGTCAGACAAACTTTTTAGAATTTATGGAATACATTACTGACTGCATTGACCGAGGAGATCCAGTTGATATTGTATATTTAGACTTTAGTAAAGCTTTTGATAAGGTTCCCAACATAAGGCTGATGAAAAAGTTATTGCAATGTGGTATAGATGGAGTGGTACATGGTTGGATTAAAGAGTGGTTGCGAAATAGAAAACAGTGTGTACAACTAAATGGGAATAAATCATCATGGGAAATAGTGAAGAGTGGTGTCCCACAGGGTTCAGTGCTGGGGCCACTATTGTTTCTCATATATATAAATGATTTAGACCAGGGACTTAAATGCAAGGTTTCTAAGTTTACAGATGATACTAAAGTGGCCACCTCAGTTAGGAATAGTGAAGGATGCATAAAGATTCAAAATGATCTTGATAAACTTCTTGGGTGGGCAGATAAGTGGCAAATGAATTTTAATAGTAAAGAGTGTAAGGTTCTTCACCTAGGTTACTCAAATAAAAGTTTTAACTACGATATGAATGGGGATTGGCTTGAGTCTGTGGACCAAGAAAAAGATTTAGGTGTGATTATAAGCAGTAATTTGAAAGTAGCTAATCAGTGTTTGGAAGCTAGAAATAAAGCTAATAAGATGCTGGGCTTAATAAATCGCAATGTTGTTTATAAGAGCAAGGAAGTAATAAGTAAACTGTATAATAACTATGTTAGGCCAGTAATAGAGTATTGTGCACAAGTTTGGGCCCCTTATTTAAAGAAAGACTTAGATATGCTAGAGAGAGTGCAACGTAGAGCAACAAGGATGATTTCTGGGTTTGAGGGTAAGAGCTATGAGGAGAGGCTGAAGGAGTTAGAAATGTTTTCTGTAGAAAGGCGATTTCTCAGAGGGGACATGATACAAGTCTACAAAATATTTACATCTATTGATAATACAGAGATTAATAAATTTTTCATAGTAGAACATGGACAGGTGACCAGGGGCATAATAAGAAAATTAAGAAAGCATGCCATCTTGATATAAGAAAGCATGCATTCAGTAATAGGGTTGTTAAATTTTGGAATAGTCTGCCAGAGGAGGTTGTTGAGTGTGACTCGATTGCAACATTTAAGAAAGGGTTAGATTCGTTTATGGATGGGTTGGGAATCATATAATATATTGATGAAGCCAAATTGGCGGGTTTTTAGTTGTGATATAGTTATAGTTAGATGGCATGTGTGACCATAACTTAGTTATTAATGCATGTGGATGGTTTGGGTATCATATTTATATATCATTAGTTTTGACTAAGCCAAATTGGTGGATTTGTAGTTACAACAAATTGACAAGCCCTAGGGTGCTTTGTGGATTTGCATGAGCATGTTTGGGTGGTGGGTTGGCTGGGACAGTCTCGATAGGCCCATGTGGCTTTTTACTGTCTCTATATTCTTCTTCATAACCTGCACTAGAGGGCCTAAAATGAGACCTAACCTGGATGGATCCAAAATGAAATGTCTATGAAAGCTTTAACAAATTGAGAGGCTGTTACTTTTTTTCCTAAAGAGACCCAGATTTTCAGTTTCAAATTTCATGTTATATGCTTCATCTCGAAGGATCAAATGGATTTTGTTATGAGGAATTTCCCAATTATTCATCATAGACATTAAGACATTAAGAATATAGAGACAGTAAAAAGCAACATGGGCCTATCGAGACTGTCCCAGTCAACCCACTACCCAAACATGCTCATGCAAATCCACAAAGTACCCTAGGGCTTGTCAATTTGTTGTAACTACAAATCCACCAATTTGGCTTAGTCAAAACTAATGATATATAAATATGATACCCAAACCATCCACATGCATTAATAACTAAGTTATGGTCACACATGCCATCTAACATTAATAACTACTATAACTAAAAACCCGCCAATTTGGCTTCGTCAATATATTATATGATACCCAACCCATCCATAAACGTATCCAACCCTTTCTTAAATGTTGCAATCGAGTCACACTCAACAACCTCCTCTGGCAGACTATTCCAAAATTTAACAACCCTATTACTGAATGCATGCTTTCTTATATCAAGATGGCATGCTTTCTTCTTAATTTTCTTATTATGCCCCCTGGTCACCTGTCCATGTTCTACTATGAAAAATTTATTGGTCTCTGTATTATCAATAGATGTAAATATTTTGTAGACTTGTATCATGTCCCCTCTGAGAAATCGCCTTTCTACAGAAAACATTCTTAACTCCTTCAGCCTCTCCTCATAACTCTTACCCTCAAACCCAGAAATCATCCTTGTTGCTCTATGTTGCACTCTCTCTAGCATATCTAAGTCTTTCTTTAAATAAGGGGCCCAAACTTGTGCACAATACTCTATTACTGGCCTAATATAGCTATTATACAGTTTACTTATTACTTCCTTGCTCTTGTAAACAACATTGCGATTTATTATGCCCAGCATCTTATTAGCTTTATTTCTAGCTTCCAAACACTGATTATCTACTTTCAAATTACTGCTTATAATCACACCTAAATCTTTTTCTTGGTCCACAGACTCAAGCCAATCCCCATTCATATCGTAGTTAAAACTTTTATTTGAGTAACCTAGGTGAAGAACCTTACACTTTTTACTATTAAAATTCATTTGCCACTTATCTGCCCACCCAAGAAGTTTATCAATTTCCTAAAGTGAGCCCTGATTTTCATTTTCATTATTCTTCATTATCATTATTTTAGAATATATCCTGTGATTTTTATAAAAATCTGGGGTGATACCATTTTACACTACTATTACCCAAATTTGTAACATATTTATTGGTAATAGTCTTTTTTTGCTTTACGGTTTGTATAATGGCCTATTATGCATAGTGTAATAAAACGAAGATCAAACAATTGGGTAAAATCCTATAGGATTATTCAATACTTTACAACTTTTTTTACTAAAGACTTAGCATTTTTGTTTTTATATGCTTCATTACAAGTCATTTAGAGTGGATGGAGTGATTTTTATAAAAATAGGTGTTGCCGGGGTTCTCCCTGACTATTATTCAGTCTTTGAAAGGCCAATGTGGGTTTTAATGATTTATTGTTCGTATGAATGTTTAAGATATATATAGAGCTATTGCAAATTAGGAAACACTGAATGGCTTGTTAAAGTTTGGCATTTCTCGATTAAGGAACGCCTTTTAGTGACCAAAAGAAGTAAACAAGCAAAAACAAAAAAATAATAATAACATATGTTAGCAGCCATTGTGGTCGTATCTGAAGTTGTATCTATTATGTTAGTTCCTGAAGAAATACTTTCCAAAATCCTAACAAAAACCATACAGTTATCGAATTTAAATTTTAGTACTTTCGCTTACAAAATTTGAGTGATGAAAAAATTGCTCATAAGGTCTAATCAGGTCTAATTTTTGACAACATAAAATGTTACGGGACGATAATTTTTGTTTCAGAGCCACCTAAAGGCGTTTTAGATTTGGCAAGTTTTTCTTCCAAATCGAAGGAAGTTCTTGAGTTCATTTTCGATGAAAAATCAAATGAACATTTTTCAGTTTTGAGGTTTGTTTATTTTTTACAGCACAGACCTAAGCCTATAAAGGCTATTAATTCGGATTTTTTAGTGTTATAATTTATATATATATATATATATATATATATATATATATATCACCTTATATATATTTATATATATAATATATATATATATATATATATATATATATATATATATATATACTATATATATATATATATATATATATATATATATATTCATACATGTTTATATCTACCAAAGTTTACCCATTATAAAGGTAAAATTTGCATCTACTTTTTCTTCAGCTAAAACAATTATCATCATTTAAACGTTCTTTAATTACCTAATTGTAAGATTAGAAAACCCAAAGAAT
>JABUQX010070511.1:0-7500 GCA_015478945.1 Trachelipus rathkii | reverse complement strand
TTATTTTTCCAAATTTATTTTTTTTTATAAGTTTAATTATTTTTATTTTAATTTTTTTAATTTTGACTTTTTTTCTCTTTTAATATTTTTATTTGTTTATTTGATTTTGTTTAATTTGCTTTTAAATATTTTCGTTTCTTACTAAAAATTCATTCCTTTTTATGTTTATGAACTTTAATAAAATTTACACTTTTATCACATACCTTAAACAGGGTAGTATGTTAAAATCATTTCTGAATTTCCCTCTTTCAACCTCATACCTTTCTCTGATCTATTAATATAATTGAACTATAGCTTGATTCAATCCTATTGATTCAAGTCATATTTGTATACATAACACAAAAAACTTTTTATTTATTTAATTTGTTCTTTTAACTTTTCGTTTTTATTAAAAAATTTTATAACTCTTTAGTTTCCAACTAAAGAATTTTTGCCATTTTTTACATACCTTAAAGCCAGTCAAATCAGTAAATCAGTAAATCAAAACTACCCTCCATACCCACATACCAACCATGATCTATTGATCTATTGATCTATTGATTCTATTGATTCTATTCTAGGAGTCATAATTGTATAACATAACACAAAAACTTTTATTATTGTGTGGATAAATCTCTTTAAACTTTTCGTATTTACTAAAAAAATTTATTCTTTTTACTTGTGTATAACTTTGAAAAAAAATTTGGAGGACCGCTTTCATTATTAATACATACACTTTGTTTCAAAAACAGTATCAAAAATCTATACGGCAAACGATCCTCGACTTATGGTCAGACAGGCAGTTAAAATTCAAACATAAGATCCACCATTACCCTCCTAAGAACTCCCCTTCTCTGATACCAATTAAGCATGCCACACATGTTACTACGCGTCATCTGTATCTCTAGACTTATATGAGTCGACTACTCGATCCCGTGAGAGAGACGCTTATTTTGACTCTGGAATGACATAACAGATCAAATAAATTGACCTGTGTATCAAGTAGATACTGTTTTGGCCGTGTGAGAGAGCATGTTTCACACTGCATATATATAAAATTTAATCTTCTCCTCTATATTTCTCTCGTGTATTTGACTCTCCGAGCAATCACCCCCTGTTACTGACCATGACATAAAAACATATCTAATTTCATCCTCACACCAATATCATATCATACACAGTAGGTAACACACGCGTGATCACTTTACATAAACCCGACAAAACTAAATATAATGCTCACATGATAGAAGCACATAAAAATAGATTTCACATATCGACCTGCCCCTCATACCTCCCACCCTTCTCCACGAACAATCGATCTAAATTTTGTAATCTAGTTGATCTATTGATCTTATTGATTTCATCACATCCATTATGATTTTGGCTAATCCATGTAAAAAGTTTTTATTGCATTTTAAAAACTTATCCAGATGTCATCTTTTGTCTTGTGTTTTTTCTTTTTAAACTTTTCGAAGAAAAAAACACAATGTAATTCTTTTATTGTTTATAACTTAAAAAATTTACTTTTACATTACCTTAAAGCAGTAAATCAGTAAATTCAGTAAATCAACCTGCCCTGCCATACCCCCTACCCTTCCATTGATCTATTATTCTAATGATCTATGATCTATTGATTCAAGTCATATTTTGTATTAACAATAACACAAAACTTATTTATTATTTGTATTTTGTTCTTAAAACTTTTGTTTTTACTATAAAATTATTTTATTTGTTTAATTTGCTTCAAATATTTTTTTTACTAAAAATTAATTCTTTTTTATATGCTTAGAACTTAAAAAATTTACATTTTCTACATACCTTAAAGCAGTAATCAGTAAATCAAATCATTAAATCAAACCGCCCTCCATAACCTCATACCCATCTGTGATCTATTGAATCTATTATCTATTGATCTATTGATCTATTTGATCTCTTGATTCAAGGTCATAATTTTGTTTATAACATAACACCAAAAATTTTATTATTTTGGTTTTGTTTCTTTAAATATATATGTTTTTACTATAAAAATTTATTTATTTGTTTTATTTTCTTTAAATATTTTTGTTTCTACTAAAAAAATTTATTCTTTTTATGTTTATAACTGAAATAAGTGCGAAAGTGATACATAAAAAGCAGTAAATCAGGAAATCAGTAAAATCAAACTGTATCCAGCTAACCTCACCTTCTGTGATCTATTCATCTGTTGATCTATTGATCTATGATCTATGATTCAAGCATATTTTGTAAACATAACACCAAACTTATTTATATTTGTTTTTGTTTCGGTTAAACATGTATGTTGTGTGTGCATCTTATATAAAAGTAATAGCTTTATGTCCATATTATATTTGTTTTATTTCTATTAATAATATTTAGTTTTTACTTAAAAATATTAATTCTTTTTATATGTGTTTATATTTAATTAAAACTTAAAAAAATTTCGCATATAATTACATTACCTTATAATAAAAGCCCCGATGTAAATATCCAGTAAATCCAGAAATCAATACACGTATACCTATAGCTATCACCTTACTACTACCTTCTAGTATATGATCTTAATTAGTAATCTTATTTAATCTAATATTGATACTAAATTTGTAATATTCAAGTCATATTATTTGCATGAAATGAAATCTACCAAAAATAAACCTATGATTAGTTATTTTGATATCTCTGTTTAACAAATCCATATAACATTTTAATACGTATTAACTTAGCTCGAGTGTCATTAATGCATTTATTCAGAGAATTCTTGAATATAAATTGAGTTTTGTTCTTTCTTTGATTCACTTAAGACTTCTTTCGTAATTTGTATTGTGTTATAAAACTTAAAAAAAGATTTTGGCATATAGAAACAATACCATTTAGATAGCGACATGTAAATTTACAGTTAATTTTTCAAGTAAATCAAAACTATGGTATCAAGCCCTACCACTTTCATGAAACTACCTCTTCCTGTAAGCTATTGAGGTCCTAGTTAGAATAGGCTATTGAAGTTTTTTATTTATTCTAGGTTGAAGAATACACAAGAGATTTGATACCTATCTTGTTAATCATAAGTTCATAATTTTATTTTTCAAAAATATATAAAAATCCTGAAATCAACACCCAATAAACTTATTTCTGAATTAGAGTACTCCTTTTATTCATTATTCCGTTTCTTTAAACATGAGGTTCCCATTTAAATTTTTTTTATCTATTTGTAGAAAAAATTAAATGCAAAAATAATATATTATAGTTTGTTATGTGTTTCTTTGAGACAATAATCTTTCTTTGTAAGACTTGAATATGACTAAAAAAATTTATCATTATTTCTTTTTTCCTGCTAACTTAAAAAAAATATATACAGCCATATGATAAAAATTGGTGACTAGTTAAACACATTTTTATAGAAGTATATCCAAGGAAATGTACATGTAATTAATGTAATCTAGTAAAATCAAAAGTTTGGATCATCCTCATTATTATAACCGTTAATATTAAGTACCGGTGCTGTGATCTTATTCACTTTATGGTCTTAATTGATCGATGGACTATTATCGATGATTAAGTCATAATTTGGGGTAAAACTCTGATGGTATAACATAAACACAAGAAGATCAATATTCTAATTTATTTTGTTTTGTTATCCCTTTCGCTAAAAATAATAACTGTATTATTTTAATATTATGTGAAAATATAAATATATTAAATTTTTTTTTTTTATTCATGTTCTTTAAATAAATATGTTGTTTTTATTTTCTTACAAATAAATATATATATATATATACTTTTATTAAGAGTCGAAATATAGTTACAGCTTGTAATAAAATTATAAATTTACTTGCATAGATTGTACATAGTCTTTTAAAACTCACAGTTATATTCATAAATTCAGTAAAATATTAATCTAAGGATAATAGTCAAAAACTGTATAAACCAGGACTAGTAACCCCCAAACCTTTACCCACTCTCCTATGTGATCTATTGATCTATTGAATCTTATATTATGTAGACGCTCAAATAATTGAGTCAAGTCAATTGTTATAAAACAAGATCGTAGTTACTACAAGAAAAAACCAGATATCATATAGACAATTAGGATATCAGGTCCTCGAATATAAAAAACGAATATATTCTTAACTTATGTGTAATATTTGTTTGTTAGAGTATATTATACTTTTTAAAAAATCATTATAGATTATATACAATATAAAATTGCAAAATAATATAAATGGCGTATAAAATATTTTTGCTGCCAAATATGCTATTATTTTGTTGTTATCACCATAAACAAATCTCACTCGAATTCAATGCTTTTTATTACTGCAGATCGATAATATGATAATATTGGATTTTTCTAGCCTGTATTACAGGAGTATATAATTTCGTGAGCGTTCATAGCTTGAGAAAATCCGGACCTTAAAGCAGTAAACAGTCAAAAACAGTCTTATGCCTACAGTCAAAATGTAAAGTTTATCTCAGACAAACAAAGACCAGAGTGATTTGAACTGAGACGTCATCACTGAAGTTAATAATCAGTAATAGGAAATAGTTCTGCGTATAAAATGCTCTATGAAGATTTATAATTCATAATTTATCTTTTACATTATATTAAGTTGGTGAGTAATATTTGCCCCTTTTTTGAATCAACTGGCACGGCTTATAAACGTTTCATTACCATTATAAATTTTATTAATAAATAAATTAAGGTTTTAAGTTAAATCAAACACGATTACGAGGATAATAGTATTCCCAAAATAATATATTATACATTTTAAACCCCGGCGCACCTACCAGTTTTACCCCAAAAAAAATTTTCACTAGCCAAATAGGTTCTCATTTATCACACACCAAAAAATTACCTTAAAAATTATATTTTTATATCCTTCACATTTTAATATTTTGTCTTCATTTTGTTTTCTTAAAACGATTATTAGGTCATTTTGAATGTACATTGAGAATTTCAAAAATATGATGTAACAAAAACATTTTATATATTTGGATGGTATAACTTTAACTTGAATAGTTCAAAGTTTGAATATTGTATGTAAACTTTTGATCAGAATGAATTTTTTAACCATAAAAAAGAGAACTCTAATTTTTTAATCCTAGTTGTTCCCCTCATTTTGATCACGGTCTATGGAACTTAAAAAATTTTGTCAATATTATATATATATCTTAACATTAACTTTATAATATATCAGATATAAGCTAAGTATATAGAATCTATAATAGTATATAAATTAAGTAATAAATCACATAAAATATACTATAGCTTATACCTCTTACAATAACCCCTTCACCATAATATAATATACTTTCTTAGTAGAAAACTCTATTTGAGACTCTATAATTGGAATAAATATTCTATTAATATGAGGCCAATCCTTCACTAGAGAGCCTTAGATTCACAGTTCAACTTCACATTGTGATCTCAAAATAAACGTAATAAACACAAAACAACCCATAACCTTGCGAAAAGGATATACTATTATTTGGCTGTGGATATACCTCATGTCTAACAACTTTAGATATCCGAGGATTAATTAAAAAAATAAATTTATTAATAGATAAATTATATTAAATCCTCGAAAAAAAAATTAATTACACTATTGTTTTACAGGTAAAAGCTTTAAACTTTACCTAGAACTCTAAAATACATACATTTTTGTGCGATTCCTTGTGATAAACAATTTACTTTATAACGGATTAGGAAAGATGATAAAAAAAAAAAAAAAAAGCACAACACAAAAAGATTAACAATACATATTGTTCGCCTAATTTTTCTCTCTTCTGTGCCGTCCCGGTGGGTGGATCTTCGTGCATCTGTGATAGCGAGTAGGATGAGAATAATTGACTTTAAGGCTATTGTTAAAAATATAGTGCTAAAGATTTTGTATAAGTTAGGTAAAATTACCATAAACAAAAGAATAATTTTTTTCTAAGTAATAATAAGGGGAGAATAACAGAGCCAGATTGGTAAGAAACACAGAGCCAAAGGTTAACCCCACCCAAGATAAATAAAGTTCTTCTATGTGATCCCTGATAGGGATAACAAGGTGAAGGAAACACTCACCTTGACGTCAAAATGCCATAGAATCACTCACACAATAAAGGAGCGGGAGTCCCCAATAAGGTTCTAACTACGATGAGAAAGCGCGACATCGCCCGGAAGGGAGGAGGTAATGAGGAGGTAGTCCGGTACACCTCTGTTGTAGTTTCACCGGGGGCAGGAGAGTTGTGCCGGAGACTCTCCTGACATCTTAATTCTCTTACTCTATATCTATCCTGCCTTTTAGACGGTATGATAGCGCGCTATATGAGAGTGGCAAGTTTATTTTATTAGTTAGAGTATTAACAATAAAAAAAAAGAGCGCAAATAAAAATTTTTTAAATAAGAAAAAAGAACCAATAAGCATATTATATAAACAATATTATCAACGAGAAATAATAAACACACAATTAAAAAGGTCATCTTATATAATAAGGGTTCTCTTCAATAATAACCAAATATTGAGTTTTAATATTAAACAAAAGAAAAACAAAGTATAATAAATTATCTACAAAAGAACTTGAATTTATTTTATGTTTATACCTAATATTTATTGACAATCTTTTCGACATGATCCCACAAAAATTAGATCAATTTGACCCAGTGAATTTCAAATAAAGAATGTGTCACTCCAATAGCATTCTACTCGACAAGGGTTGTAATGCGATGATTTGGATATAGGTTGTCTCAGTTTGAGATTTTCTTTTATTTGTATTTGTTAACACTTTGTTCACGCTTACCTATCTATATATATACCCTAGGATTCACTGAGCAAATGTATATATCTTTGCTTTGCATCTCCTGAATTTACTGACGTGACTGCTCAGCTTTATCTGATAGTTTTTGTAAGACTATGAATTACTTGAGCTGTGATTTTTTATGTAAAGAGGTTTATTGTTAATACATATGGATCAAAATTCTATTATTATGTATAATAATGATTTATATTAAAACATAAAAAGAATAATAAATTTAATTTTAAGTACAAAACAAAAATAATTTAAAAAGCAATTTTATGTTATATTACAAATGTGAATAAAATAATTTTTTCAATATGGAGAGTAAACAATTTGTTGAAAGAATACAAAAACATTATAATAATATAAATATAATAAGTTTTTTGTAGTTATGTTATATATATACAAAATAATGATTATTGTGTTATTTAATTTATCTCTAATAGATCTCAAATAATATATATAGATAATATAAGATCAGCTCCGGATACAACAGAGAGCAATTACAGTAGCTAGGAGATCGGTAGCATGAGTGGATAACATGTATATGAGATAATAATTACATGAATATATTATAACTTGATTTACATTGAATCTATATAAAATGTAAATGTAAATATGCAAAAATTGTTTTAAGTTATAAACATAAAAAGAATAATTTTTTTAGTTCATCAAATCAAAATATAATTAGAAAAATGAAATATATAAATAAATCAAAAATAATAAAGTAAATAATTATTGAAGGAA
>JABUQX010070510.1:35000-55075 GCA_015478945.1 Trachelipus rathkii | reverse complement strand
TTCATTCACCGTGACCTGCCTTTATCTTGTCTTGTGCTCTCCCAGAGGTATATCCCAATCCCCTTATACCTCATTTTCATTGAATCTATTTTTCAAATTTGCCACTTTCAACTAATATTATAACTATAATATAATATATAAATATACTATATATATATACTATATATATATATATATATATATATATATATATATACTATTATATTATATATAATATATATATCATACTATATATATTTACTATATATACTATTATATAATATATATATATATATTATATAATATATATATATATATATTATATATATACTATATATAGTATATATATATATATATATACTATATATATATATCATATATTATATATAATATACTATATATATATATTAATATATATATACTATAATACCTATATAATATATACTATAATATTATAATAATATATCTTAGTATAATATATATATATATATAATATATATATATTACTAATATATTATAATCATATATATATATATATTCATATAATACTACTTATATTATATATATATTTCGCTTTTGTACTCTTCTGGAAGGTTTCAAAGGTATCCTGAACCCATTGGGCCTCTAAGCGAATGGTTCGCCACATGTCATCTATACTACTACTTAGTCATGTATATGTACCATGCGTTTTGCATAAATGTATATGCATCATGCGCAGGCGCATAACATCTTCTTTCTTCTGATGCGAATCATCCCCACCCACAAGAATGTGAACAAGGAATTGTGGGAAATTTAAAAAAATAGTGACCTATTCAGGTCACTAAGCCGAACTGAAACTCGACCCGGTAGCCTCTTAAGGAAATGTTATAGGACTAACTAATTGGGCTCCGTCTTGAATGCCCCTTTAGATTGTGTGAAGAACAATCTTAATGTTTTATAACTATTTAAATTTTCATTCTTTTAGGTGTACAAAATTTTTGGAAATAGCTTCTGAAACAAAAATAAATCAGAGAATAAGGGAATCGCGAAATTTTATATAAAGATATGAACATTTATATATTATATATATAATATAGATATATATATATACTACCTATATATAATATATATATATATAATAGATTATATTACTACTATATAATAAATATTATATATATATACTCTATATAATATACTAGTATATACTATATTCATATAATATTACAACGAAGAGAGCAAGAGTAAAGACATCGCTAATACCATACACACAGCAACATACCATATAAGATACTACACACTTACCCACATACGCACACCACACACAACCCGTTACGCTTACTATATACCACACACACACCCACCACCCGCTAGGATACTATGATACACACCAACACACTTACACCCACCCATAGACACTTACACTACATTCTGCAGCCTACACACACCCATGCCTAGACACCATACCAACCACCCTATATACACACACCACCCTTACCGACCCTGTCATGGATACACACCAACCTAGCTCACACCTTACACCCACGTCTACACACACTAGACACTTAATGCACCACACGCACACCCGCTTAGGCTTATTTATACACACACACACACATGACGCTAGGCTTTTTAGTACACACATACACCTACCATAGGCACTACGCTCACAACCATATACCTACCAACACAAGCACAACAACCTAGAACATTACATCCACCCTTGAATTAACCTATACCAGCCCGTAGCTCACACATACAACCTACACATCACACACACACATATATATAATACTATATATAATATTATAATATCTATATATATATATATATATATATATTGATATAATATATATATACTATACTATATACTAATTATTATTATATATATATACCACCTGTTCTTACTATAAAATAAAAATGAGTCATGTGTCAGGGAACGGTATCCAGAGAGCGCGTTTGGGTTAAAGTTCCATACAGCGGACTACTTCCACAATTAGATGAGATCGATACTTGAGCCAATGTAGTTACCAACTCTTTAAACCAGGAAAAGCTGACCAATAACATTTAAATTAGAAATCTATTTAAGCATTATGCCAATACTAAATAATGAAAAAGAATGAGGAATGGGAAAAGAAGAAAAAATCGAGAGTGTCTGATATATAAACATTATATTTTACTACAACTGTACGACAAGTTTTATTAAAAAACATATACTTTACAGACCTTAAGCTAGTTAAACAGATATAAATCAATAGACGGTGTTACCTAACACCCTAGGGGAGATTAGTATTGCTTTGTTTACGCGTTACTTGCTTTAACTCATGTTTTACTGCTTTAACTCGATGTTTTACTGTTGCTTTAACTTATATGTTTTTACTGCTTTAACCACATATTTATTAACATTACACTTACTTAAGCAAGTAAATCACGTAACATTGCATAGTAGTGTTACCTAACCCTAAGGGTGGATTAGATCTTTTGTATTTGTACTGCCTTAACTGCTTAACTTTCTGCTATAACTCATGTTTTTACCCCTTCTACATATATGTTTTACTGTTAACTCACATATTCATTAACATTACATACCTTATAAAGCAGTAAATCAGAAATCAATAGATGTTACCTAACACCAAGGGGATTAGTATGCTTTTTGTTTTATGCTTCTACCTGCCTTTAACTCATGTTTATACTGCTTTCAACCATGTTTATGCTTTAACTTTCGCTTTACTGCTTTCTAACTTTCTGCTTTACTGTTTTCACACTTTCTGCTTTACTGCTTAACTCATTTTTATTAAATTATGTTTTTATTGTTTTTTACAACTTTTTATTTATTTTTATTATTATTTCAATTTTTTTATTATTATTTTTGACTCTATTTTTATTATTTACTATTTATTATTATTATATATAACTTATATTATTTACTTCATGCCTATGTTTATTATTATTTAGCACCACACCTACACACGTGAGCGTGCGCACACACACACAACACACACACAACACACACACACACACACAGACACACACACACACACTTACATATACACACATTCACATGCCACTTATACACACCACTATGACGCTTACATTTACCCATAGACACTTACCATTCCCCTACCACATTATAAATACACATGCGCGTCAGCAATCTCACACAATACCACAACCACAACCTTCCTCTCACTCTCTCATCTTATCTCTGACACTCCTTATACACACATGCACTTCACCACTTACTTGTTATCATAAGAACACTACATTTACCACTATACACTCACACACAGATATTACTTACCACTCACACAGATTTTACTTACACGCACACACAATTTACTTACACAGCCACAGATTTACTACACTCACACACAGATTTGCTTACACACACAGATTTACTACACTCGCACACAGATTAACACCACACACACACACACAACACACACAACACGCACACTCACTTACACATATAACGTATAATTTATTAAAACATTTATGTTTAATTAAACACGTACAGTTATATTAGTGGCAAAATAACTAAAATATTTCAAAGTTTCTTAAAACTTCTATAATAAATCAATCATTACCTATTGAACAAAGAATTTATTATTAAATGTTAATTACTTTTGTTTTATAAATTTTATAACTATCAAGTTTTAAAATAACTTTACTAAAATTTTAGAAAATTTTTATAAAAAACTATATTTTACGTACCTAAAGCAATTTATCAGTAAATCAGTAAGGCCAGCCCCTAGGACCCCTACACCCAGCTATGCCACGTTTTGTTCTATTGATAACTGCTTTACATCATCTTTAGCCATGTAATAAGATAAAAGAACCAAAATTTAGAATTTGCTAACATAACATGTATTTTTAAAATCATTCTAGTTTATTTAAAAATAACAATATATTCACTTACATTTATATTTATTCCACTCGATTGTTAACTAAAATATTCAAAGTTTTTGGTTAAATAATTCGAGGTTTTCTTTATATTATTATATTATCTATGACATTGACCAATCACACGAGAAACAAACTACCTCACTCCTTACGATAGAAAATGACCTCTTCTCCTGTTAAAATGTGTTTGAAATAAACTACTTTAGGTCTAAATTTTGGATAATCCTTTTTGTAACCCGGGGCGATTTAAGCCAAATTCCAGGTCAAAATATATATTCAAACTGACCTTTTTCTGTAAAAATGTGGTGCAATAACTAACGTTAGGCCTAAATTAGGCCTAAATTTAGGATAAGCCTTTTTGAAGACGGGCTAATTAATCCTAATACCAGGTTCAAAGGTAATTCCCGTATAGACAAGGATCAGTATATATTATTATTTTATAAATATATTTCCAACTGAAACATCCTGGAAGATCCTTTAAGCAGGTAAAAAAGGAAATGTTCTTCCTTAGCTTGTGATTTGGTCGGGTAAATCCTTATCTCTAGATGACTCGTAGTCGATTGGTCGAGAATTCTTTATCGTCTTTGAAAATTAACTTCTGTTCTTTCAAAAGTTGTTTTGAGAAGGTGTGTGTTTTATTATCTTTTATACCAAATCATTTTAAAATCAATAGTCAATTTATAGCTGTTAAGCTGCACAAGTTATCTGATTTGTATTAAAAGTGTTTTTATTTTTACTAAGTGTATATCATATTTTAATAAATACTTACATTGAGGAATAATATTAATTTCACTAGAATAGATAATAATTAATTCAACAGGTCACAGAGAACCACCAGGGGTCAGCATGCGCTACATCGGCGATGACATCCAAGCAGCGCCCGCTGGTGCGCTTCCGCCTCGGTCCCCGCTCGGTGCCTACATCCGCAGGCCAATTATTCCGCGTTCCCGCCCGCCGGCGCAATATTCCCGCCAGCGCAATATTCCCGCGCGAATGAAAATATATATATATAATTATATATATTAATATATATACATTATATATATATAATATTATATATATATTATATATAATATATATACTATATAAATAATATATATATATATATATATATATATATATATTATATTATATATATATATATATAATTATATATATATATATAATATACCTAGATATCACAAATATATATATATATGATCATATATATAGTATATATATATATAATATTATATATATATATATATATATATAATATATATATATATATATTATTTAATATATATAATATATATATATATATTATAATATATATATATATAATATATATAAAATATATATATATATATAATTGTGGTGGTGCGGGTGAGTGTGTAACCAGTGTCTATGGTGTGAACGTAAAGTGTTCTATGTGTATGTGCGATTGGTGGAATAAAAGATACTAGTTGGTATGTGTGTATAGTGTACAGTGTGACCCTAGTTACATTATCGGAAGTGTAACTCGCATCATAAGCTGATCTATCAATTATAGGTGGTTTTATCAAAGATTAGACGCCATCAAAAGAGAGTCACAAGATGAACCACTAAAGTGAGGGTTAGCCAAAGCTAAGTTATTAAAGTTGAGGCATCAAAGCTGGGACATCAAAAGCTAGGTTCAAATTGAGGCATCAAAAAAGCTGAGGCATCAAATTGAGGCATCAAAGCTGAGAATCAAAGTTGGGCATCAAAAGCTGAGTCATCAAAGTTGAGGGATCAAAAATATCGAGGTGGGGGGTTGAGAAATCGGATTATCTTTGTCGTGTGTGTGTGTCTGTGTGTTGTCTGTGTGTGTGATAGTGTGGGTGTATTGTGTGTGTGTGAAGTGGTTTGTCTGTTTTTCTTAAATAATAATAACAATAGCATGAAGTAAAAGCTAAGTATAATTAATAAAATAAAAATAAAATGTTTTAATAAATTAACGCATTATGTGTAAGAGAGTGTGCGTGTGAGTGTGTTTGTGTGTGTGTGTGTGTGTGGGTGTGTGTGGGTGTGTATTTGTGCGTGTTATGTGTTTGTGTTAGTGTGTTTTATAATATAACAATAGGCATGAAGTAAATAACACTAAGTATAATTAATAAAATAAAAATAAATGTTTTTAACTAAATTTATACGTTATATGTGAAAGTGAGTGTGCGTGCTCCCATTGTTGTGTGTGGTGTGTGCCGTATCCATGAGCACAGTCTTCCGCCATGATGTGATATGTCGAGTGTCGTGTTGTGTGTATTGTGTGTTCTAAATGGCGAAGCGCGCGGTCGAAGGGTGAGGCTGCGAGCGGCCGCGGCGGGCGGGCGTTCGCGCAGGGCGCTGCGGGCGCGCGCGCGCGGGCGGGGACGCGGCAGCCGCACCAGCGGGTGCCGCGTTGGCTGGGCTTTCGCCGGCTGGGGCCCATCCTGCGCCCTTGTGGTTAGCTTATGAACTAGTGGAATTAATTATTATTTATTCTAGTGAAATTAATAATCAATCCTTCAATGTAAGTATTTATTATAAATATGATATCACTTAGTAAAATTAAAACACTTTTAATACAAATCAGATAACTTGTGACCGCTTAACAGCTAAAAATGACTATGATTTTAAAATAGGTTTAGACCTAAAAGATAATAAAAACACACACCTGCTAAATACAAGTTTGGAAAGAACAAAGTTAAACCAATAATGCGATAGTTAGAGATAAGGATATAGAGATAAGGTCATATAGAGATAAGGATTTCCCCGACCATCACAAGTAAGGAAACATTTCCTTTTTACCCTACTTTTAAAGGATCTTAATGGAATTAGATGCTCAGTTGGAATATATTTATTAAAATAATAATAACAATGATTCTTGTCTTTATACGGAATACCTTTGCTGTATTAGGATAAATAGCCCGTCTTCAAAAATGTCTGTAGGCATCACTGCTGCATTGAAAAGCTAGGGGGCACATTTTACAGGAAAAAGGTCAGTTGAAATATATTTTTTTGACCTGGAATTAGGCTTAATTCGCTCCGGTTTTACAAAAAAAGGATTATCCTAAATTTAGACCTAAAGTAGTTTATTTCAACACATTTTACAGAGAAAGGTCAGTTTCGTATCTGTACGGAGTGGGGGTAGTTGTGTTTTCTCGTGAGGATTGTCAATGTACATAGATCAATAATAATAATAATAAAGAAAACCGAATATTTAAAAAACTTTGAAATATTTTTATTAACATCAAGTGAATAATATTAAATGTAAGTAATATTGTTATTTTTAATTAAAAACTTAGAAATTGTTTTTTAATTAAAATACATGTTATGTTTAGCAGAGAGAACTTAATCTTTGTTTTTTTATACTTATTACATTGCTAAAGATGATGCTGTTATAAGCAGTGAAGTCAATTAGAACAAAACGTTGGCATAGTTGATGAAGAGGGGGTCTAGGGGTGGCCTACCTTTTGATTTTTTACTGAATTTATTGCTTAAGGTAACCGTAAATATATGTTTTTAATAAATTTCATAAAAATTTTAGTAAAAGTTATTTTAAAACTTGATAGTTATAAAATTTATAAACAAAAATATATAACAGTTAATAATAAAAATTCTTATGTTCAAAGATAATAATTGATTTATTATAGAAGTTTTAAGAAACTTTGAAATTAATTTTTAGTTAATATAAGTATTATTAATATAAATGTAAATGGTTAATTAAAAACATAAAATGTTTTAATAAATTATACGTTATATGTGTAAGTGAGTGATGCGTGGGTCGTGTGTGGTGTGTGTTTATAATGAATGACTCGTAGTATTGTGTGCGAGTGTAAGTAAATCTGTGGTGTAAGTAAATCTGTGTATGAGTGTAAGTAAAATCTGTGTGTGTAAGTAAATCTGTGTGTGTCGTGTAAGTTAAATCTGTATGAGTGTAAAGTAAATCTGTTGTGTGAGTGTAAGCGTAAATGTGTAAGTGTCTATGGATAAAAGTAAGTGTCATAGTGAATATAGTGAATGTGTGCATAAGTGAATGTGTGTATAAGTGTAAGTGTGATGTGTGTTGTGACCGCATTCTGTTAAAGTGTAAATGTAATGTCTATGGGTAAAGTAAGTGTCATAGTGAATGTGTGTTAAGTGTCATATGAATGTGTGTATAAGTGAAGTGTGGTGTGTGTGTCTGGGTGTGTGTGTGTGTGTGGTGTGTGTAGTGCGCACACGCTCAGTGGTGTAGGTGCTGTTCTAAATAAATAAACATAGGCATGAAGATAAATAACACTAGTGATAATAAAAAATAATAAAAATAAAATAATAAAAATATTAAAAAATAATTAATAAAATAAATAAAAAATAATAATTAAAAATAAATAAAAGTTATTAAAACAAAAAAAAACATAATTATTGTTAATAAATAATGAGTTAAAGCAGTAAAGCAGAAAGTTTAAACAGTAAAAAGTAAATGTTTTAAAGCAGTAAAGCAGAAATTGTTAAAGCAGTAAAACATGAGATTAAAGCAGTAAAACATGAGTTTAAAGCAGTAAAAGCAGTAACAAAGCATATAAATCCCCCTCGGGTTAGGTAACACCTCTACTGATTACCGATTTACTGCTTTAAGGTAGGTAATGTTAATGAATATGTGAGTGAAAACAGTAAAACATATGAGTTTAAAGCAGTAAAAAGCAGTTAAGCAGAAAGTTAAAGCATAAAGCAGAAACAAAAGCATCTAATCCCCCCCTAGGTGTTAGGTCATGATTTGATTTTATTGATTTACTGCTTAAGAGAGGTGTAAAAACGTTTTCCGTTAATCTTAAAGAAAACTTGGTTTTTTTGAAGTGTAACTTTAATGTATTAATCCTGAAAGTTTGAAAAGAAATCTATCAAGTGGTTTGAAATTTAGGGGGAGGGGAACCCCAAGTTCTGAATTTCTTTCGAAGCAATTACTTATCAATAAAATTACTCAATTCAAAAGAAAAATTTCAAAATAAAAATCTTCCCCAAACTAAACCCACCTGCTTTAGACCCGACGTCACCTAAAACGATTATCTACTACTACTAGTATTCAGATATAATATACAACTAATTACAAAGGGTGTTTCTTTCTTTTTAATCTAGACTTATATATCCTAAGAGATAAGCGCTGGGGAAACTCCCCTGTTGCCTTATTGAGCTGTCCCTGATGCCTCCAAAACTATTTCGTGCTGAAAATCTTGCCATAAAATCGAATTTTTTATCCTCTCTATACTAAATAATTTTGAGACAGTCAAAATATAACAGTTCTAGTCAAGTTTTCCCTTTATTCCCTACTCCTAGACCCAACTGGTACCCTATTGAATTTTAGAAGAGTACCGAGCAATGAAAGTAGTCCTGTGGTTAATCTACTCATTACTTCCGCCTTTGTAACATCCTCTTTAGAAATAGGGAGGGATTCCAGTCCCAGAACTATATGGAAAAGTTTTGTACTCTATGGTAATGTGTATTTTTTAATTTCAACCCAAATCCTTGTAATTGACTGAACCTAACCCTATGATTTGCAACCAGATAAGTCTTTGACTCTGTGCTTTCGAAACAATGACGAGCTTATTGGCTTCTTTTAACCATCCTAGGGGATTATGATTCATAATGTGTAGGATAAACAATGCAGGTAAGTTCATTCTTTCGAAAAAGGCGACACGACATCAAAACAGATCCACTGAAACAGCCCGCAACAAATAATGCAATCGAGAGAGCGCGTAACTCGTTACCAGAACTTATCACCAACCACAACATTCCACCTTTGGTAAGAATGTTAGTGGAAATAAGGAAAACGCCCATCTCAGATTTTTCTAAAGCCATATACATGTGAAAATGGAATAACTATTAATATGTAGGTCAATAACCTATTTAATAGACTCATCTAAGCCGATATGGTACAAATTCTTCGAAAAGTGGCGCTGATTAATAACGTGGTGATACCTAATCTCAGATTAAGTAACGTACACTAGGAAAACAAAAAGCTCAATAGAGCTAAGAAAAAATAAATCATTATATCTCGCGATTTTATTCCACTGAGAACTCAACACAGTTATGGCTGGTTTTTTATGACTTTATATCTAAAAACATACACCATGTGAGACATAATTCGGAAAAAATAATTAAGTCTAAGCGTATAATCGTGCTTAAAATCACAACGACGCGAAGATATAATTGACCTAAGACACCATCTTTCAAATCCAACGAAGAAAACAATCTTTATATCCAACTAATAATGAAATCCCGTATTATTAACCAACTTCGAATAATAGACCTATACATCTAGTGCACAAATAAATGAGTCAAAAATAGAAAAAAAACATATCTTAGTCAGAATCAAAGTACACAATTTTCTGAGAGAAAGGTATTCTAGTATAATTCATCAAAAAGAATAACCTAAGTCGAATTTTCATTAATTTATAAGATGTTTGAATTGTGTGGAATCAATTCCTTAAAGCAAAAATAGATAAATGTAAAAAAAATATATTGTTTATGTCATAATATAAGTTGTAGGATTTGGCATAAGCTATTTTAATAATTAAGAGAAAAACTGATTTTGGTTTGAAGAAACAAGAATACCCTTATCAAAGAATGTAAAAAAAATGTAAAAATATCAATAAGACGTAAAATTCTTTTATAAAAAATAATCTATCCTCGAGAAACCTACCGACCACCTCACCGCTTCCCTCCCCGGCCTTTCCACCGGCAGTCCTCCCCGAGCAGTTGTACCTGTTCTCAACCCCATTGGCCTAGCCTTTAATCCCGCCGACCTCCACGGCACTCTTAGCCATATCCGCCGACTGATATATTGCTACCATAGATATATGTTCCAGCTACTCTTGTGAGAACAAAAATTTTTACCGGATCGAGAGAGATCCGATAAATCAATAAATTCCTTCTCAAAACATTTCGGCAAAATTCCTAATTTCCACGCCGATAACTTTGTATCCACTGCCTGTTCAAGGAGATTCTCGGCCTCCGGCCATCTCCAAGCCTTCCCTTCAGTCTCGGCCTCCCGGTTCAATCCCTTATCCTGCCTCACTGGGCCCCAATTCCACAGACCCCGGTATAATAAATAACTTATACAATAATATGTGGCCCTGCCTGAATCAACCTTCTGCTCTGTCCAAGTACGGGATACTTTACCTACTCTCAACGAATAAATAACTATAGAAAGGTAGCCCTCTCTCAAATAATAAATGTTAAGAGAATCATAAACCATTACTTTGCTCCTTTATATGAGTGAAGTCGTCTACTCTCTAGAGAAGGCCTCCTTGCTCTTCCGGCAACCGCAACCGTTGCTCCTGCTCTGTTCGTCTTCTCCAGGAGACCTGCGGTAAGTGCATCGAATCTCCTTCCCCTTTTTGCCGTTACTCTAAGTGCTTACAAAGCGTCAACAAAAAGCTTTTTCGTAGAAGTTCTTTCCTCGCTTCTTCCTTCAACAGGTCCATTCCGTTGTTCTGTGCCCAATATTATTTTTAAACTGCACGCGGCAAAATAAAATAAATTCTTTAGATACTAAAATCTAATAGCTAAATGATATGATAAACTTCTTGACTTCAAAACTCCCTCAAACTCTACCACTGAGCTGAGGCGGTCATCTGGCCCCTCCTCCTGCCTGTCACCCTCAGCTCAATTTTCAAATTTTTTTATCTAAAAGAAACTTCAGCATATTACATGAACTATATAAATCTTTACCTTCCAAAATAACTTTATGATATAAACTAAGATCTTAAAAAATTACATCGTTCTATGGTAGACTTAAAGAGTTTATAAATCTGTTGCGACTTTTTAAATAAAATAGTTTCTAAACTACTTTCCTCTTTTCCTCTAGGAATCTTATCCACTCTAGTCAGTTCTACCGCACCCAGGCAATATCAGATCGATTCAACTGTGCCTCCGCGTCCTCTCCGGATTTCTTGAGCCCTTATGTAAAGATTACGATTTTTAAAAATTGGTCCCAACGGTCCATACCTCGCTGGCCCAGTAGTCCTGCGCAAAATATTCACTTCGAGCGAAAACTAAGTATCAAAAGCAATGCTATCGATTGCTGAAGACAGAATAGTGGAAAGTGTAATAACTCACACGCGCACATGGCTGCGGGTCTCCTGTACTTCCCAGGCAAGTCACCAGTCACTCTCACCACCGTGTGCCAGACTGCCGCACAGCTCTCTTCCCGAGGACGTCTTCAGGTCTAGCAGTGCTTCATTTTGTTCTAACTTGCATATCCTAATAAATTATACTTGTAACTGCAGCCCTGCTCGATTCCTATCCAGCAGGCAAAACAACTTTGAAATCATGCCAACACCTATGTCTAATCCCTCTAGAGGTGAACACTCCGCATAAATCAATAATAAGAAACATAGCCCGGGTCGGTTCCGATAAACACTCCCTGTGCTCCAAGCTCAAGACTCACAGCTCTGATGCCTTTTAATCATACCCGAGGCTCCACTCCCAGACCAAACCATAACACACTTTAAAAAAAACGATCCACATTCCCAATCCAATTCTGAGTCAATTAATGTTTACTATGTCGATATATCCAGACAGTGTGGCAGATATTTATTTTCACTGCATTTGAGAAACAGAGTTGGCGTAGCAAATACTAAATCTTATCTCTTCTGAGCTTGCTCCAAATCTGGTCCGGCTCCAAACTCCCGGCCCCGCTCCCGGCCTCCAGGAATTTCCCCAAAACCAAAAAAATAACAAATGAAATGTAGACGGATAAGATCTTATTTTTCCTAATAATTAAGAGCTACACAGTAAAGAACAAGAGCAATATGAAGAGAGTAATAACGAAAATTTTTTACTGATATAATCTTCACCTTTACAAAAGTTCAAGGGCGCTTTCCTATTCAAGCCTAAGACTATAAAAACTAGTTAATGCTTTTATCAATAAAGCCTAATTAAAGCCTTTTGTGTGTGAAAGCTTTCATCTAAAGCACAAAGTATAATTTAAAAAAGAAAAAAGAAACCCGGACAAATCAACGCGTATAAAAACCCATATGCGCCCAAACATGACAGAATACCACCAAACGTCAATTGCCTTAAACACAAATATGGAAAACAAGAGAACAACAAAATGAGAACAACTTGGATGTCCTAGATATTATACGCCTAAGAGATCTAAAACCAAAAAAAAGCATAATAATCCCCCTAACTGTTGCGAATTCGAAATAAAACAAACTGAATCTCAAATTTGTGCGAATTCTGCTATCTGTACTAACTTTCAACAAACTGCTTTTAAAAAAAGTCAGTCTGATCTTAAGTATAAGTGGTTTTTAACTAAGAATATATATCAAACTTATCTTAACCATACCTAACCCGATGTAAGTTAAAATAAGTAAACAAAAATGAATATGTCGACTACACAAATGTGTAAGTTTTTTTTTTTTACTATATCACCCTCTTTCCAACCCATACGACACAATCTCTTTATGTTACTGATAAATGGAAGCTTACTTTTGCCGATTTCATATTACCTTTCTCTATAAAGTAAGAATTTCATAACAATAGTATTTTATAAGTAGTGGTTAAAATCTATTATATCCTCACTCATACACACCATCTACAGGTTATTTAAAGAGTATATCATATATATATATATATATATATATGTAAACTTAACATAGTGCACTATCTACAGTAAACCCTTCAACTCCATCCCATATTGAGAATTATAAAGTCTACTTAGAATGAAACTTTACTATACCAAATAATAACCGCTTCCAGGTAATATCATGTTTACTCACTTGATTACCAGTGGAATGAAACGAATTTTTTATTTTAGCGTGATTCAACAAAAGATGTCTTTTTCGGTGGGGGCCAAACAAAAATCGTTATTAACTTAATTTTAACTTAATAAATTAATATATATTAATATATTATATATATATATAATATACTAAATATATAATATATATTAATAATATATATATATAATTAAATATAATAATAAATATATATAATTAATATATATATCATATATATTATAATTAATAATATATTAATTAATATATATATATAATATAATATAATAAATAAATATATAATAATATATTATATATATAAAATATATATATATATATATATATATTATATATATATATTTATTAATTAATCATATATATATATAATATATATAATAATATAATATATGTATGTATGTGAGTGTGTGTAAAGTTTATAGGTGTGAAGCTAACGATATAGGTAATATAATGATATCAAAGATAGGTGTATTATGTATGTATATTAGTTCCTAAAGGTTAAATGTAGTGATTAATGTTGATTAATATAGGTAAATAAGGTGTGAGGAAATGATACTTAGTGTAGGTAATGTGTAATGTGTAATGTATAATAAGTAATAGGTGTAAATGTGTAGGAAATTCATTAATAAATCTTTAAAATAATTTATATATTACATATATTAAAGTGAAGGACAAAATATTAGAATTCCTTAAAGAAAAAAATGGAAAGAATTATATGAATTACTAAAATCATCTACATAAATTGTTAAATTTAAGTGCCTGTGAGCGTATGTGGTATGAGAATTGAGCGAAGTTAACTGAGATTAGTACAGTCGTGTTCAGAGTTCATTATAATTGCTATACCTAATTGTCTGATGGATGTAGAGGAGGCAAGTCCAATGAGTGTCGTTAACGAAATCGTTCCGGGTTAAATAGTATTTCTCAAGGAGGGTATTTCAGAATGGTGAGCCCTTTGTATGTTGGAATGTATAGCTGTTCATATATCTACAGGCTGACAGCACAAACACGGGTCAAAATGCCGGTGAAAGGAGCTGATTTTTGCCGGCGATGAGCAGATGATGCTAAATATTTGGAATTGTGACTGCCTGGAACAAGAATAACATTTAGTGGCGCTAGTCTATGATTGCTAAGCATTTTGTGTGGTGCTGTGATCTGTGCTGCCTATTGTAAGTGTTGAATTCGCATTTTCAACTGTCCATTGTTAAAATATCCCATTCTGCCTTTTTACTAAGATCTTCATTTGGGCTTCGAGATCTTCCTTGTAAAATATTCAAAACCTTTTTATCTTCTCATATGGCAATTACACCCGTTCTGGTATGACAAATCGCAAGGAAAATCTTTGTAGTGAAATCCGTCGTGCTCACTTAAAGCATGTATCGTTCTTTTTCAACTATACAAATTCTACAAAGTATGTTATAAAAAGTAAGTTATAAAAAATGTTATTAAAATTTTCAATGTTAGGAAATAATTGTATTTTATTTATATTGATATGTCTGTGTGATAATAAGTATTGAATGTTTCTGTGTATTTTGAATTTGTGTGGAATTCTTGTACAGAATGCAAATGTTCACCGATTAATCTACTCTACTCCTCGAGTGCAGATCAGTATAAGACCTTACACATTTTCAAAAACAGCCGTAAAATTACTAAATTGTATGCATTTCTTAATCATAATTGGTGTCTTCAAGTTTTAAGTTTTATAAAAATAATAGACTTTACGAGATTTAAGTTCCTGACAGCTATAAACGAAATTATATAAAAATTAAATTAACTTCTGCCACTTTAATAATTAATATTATGTAATTAACTAAAAATTTTTTAGTGTCTAGAAATTTCGTGGAAGTAGGGCCTAATGGCTCCCCCCTGTAGCCCCCACCTTAAATACGCCTAACTGCTTATTATAATATAATATATTATAAAATAATATAATATATATATATAAATAATTAATATAAAATATAATAGATATTATATTATATATTATAATTTAAATAATTATATTATTATATTATACTTAATATTAATAATTATATTAATAATATAATAATTAATGTATATATATAATTTAAATTAATAAATAAAATAGCATAAAATATACGAGTATATCTCGATTATATATAATATCATATAAATAAATGTGAATAAATACGCATTTTCCCACTCAAAATAAAATATTTTTAGTATTTATATAATATATATATATATTATGCTATAAATAATTATTATATATTAATATATAAGTTTTCATAAACAAATTATGTTATTATATATTATAATTTAAAAAGTATAGGAAAATGATAGGCATTTTATGCCTTTATTAACATTCTTTCAATTGCCTGATATTACTAACTTCCCTTTAATAAGGCCTTACCGGGTCGAGTTTAATATCACTCAGTTATCCCGGTTAATAGTGAAACCCTGAGTAAATATATATATATAGGTTCCACATTATCAATAAACAGCCCAGCATATAAATCAGGTGTGTTACTTTATCTCCCTTTGTGATTTAAGATATGGTGGACTTTGCCGTTTTCAGAAAATCGCACATCTGTGTAGAAACCTCCCTTACTAAGGTTGCACCAGGCATAACTACTCTCGGCTGCTATTGATGCGCATTGGGACCTTTCACCTCATACAATGTCAATGTGAGCCTTAAGGAGCTGAAGTAGTGGGGCGCGATTTAAGAAGGCTCGAAACCAATTAAATAGTTGAAATGTCTCAATACTGTATTACCCCAAAAAGATAAGCACAAAAATGGATGAACCGCGAAACTTTAATCAATCTCTAAAAACGCAATTAGTGTGTTAATGGCGTATTCCAGCTTTCCTTGTAAAACGACGAATCAACTGTGTGAAATGAAATATTCTGAATGTTATTTCAGGGATATAACGAAGACATGTTGGTAAAAACTACAAGGGGAAACTCGGGTCCCCATCCTGCCAATCTCTTTATAAAAGAATTTAATTTTAGGATTCGCTGTTTAAATAAAAAAAAATCAAAACTAATTATAATATACAAAGACTGGCCATCTAGTAAAAATAACTGCTTTCATCTTGTTGGACCTGCCCTAACTTTTGTTCATTTTATTTCCATTATCAATATATAATTATAAAAACGTGATCGTCTGAATAAACCAAATTTTTAACTCGTATATTACGTAAACTATTCTACTAAAAATATTAGTTTTTATTCACATTTTCGTTTTTTAATGAATTGGACCAACTTAAAATGAAATTCTTTTTTTTTTTAAGTAAGCTTAGAATATTGCCAAAAAAAGAATAATCATTATTTTTATAGCGTCTGCCATAAATATAATATATATATATATAATATATATTATATAATAATTAATATATAATAATTAATAAATATATATATATATATATAATATAAAATATATTATATATTATTAATATAATAATAATTTATTATTTATAATTAATATAATATATAATATATATAATAATAAATATAATTAATTTATATATATATATATATATATAATATATATAATAATATATTATATAATATAATATATATTAATAATATATAATATATAATTATATTTAAATAAAATAATAATTTATTAAATTTAATAAAGTATATATAAGATAATAATAATATATGTCGATTTCAAATAAAACTGTTAAATTAAAATCATCCTGTGATTGTGAAACCGATAACCCCATTTGTGAAACTTTTGCAGGTACACCGTCGCATGCGTTCGAGGCGGTCTTCTTGTTTGCTTGGTCAACAAGGCTATACTTGAACTTTGAAGTGCAGAAGCGGCCGTACTGTGCCCTGGCTTTCCGTTTAAAGCGCCTTCTCTCTTCTCTATTTAAAACAACACTATTAATAAAAAAGATAAAAATAAAAAAGAATCTGTCAGTCGAGGAACTTTCGATTCTGAGCTTAAAACTCATACTACTGGTTTCAGAACAGATCAAAATATTAATATATCTTACAGAAAATACACAAAATATTAAAAGCGCGCTCTTAAAACTAAATATATAAATAAGAAAGTCTAAACCTCTTTCGGCCACCTAAATAATATTAACTGCCACTGACTGAATTTCTTAACGCCAAAGGGGGACATGAAACAAATCTACAAAATATCCAAATCTCTCGTTAAAACTAAGATAAATAAATAAAATAGGGCCTTTTGGTAGTGAAAGAGTCTGGCAAGTACTTTCGCGGACTTCTGTGCGTTCTCTCCCATTCAAAACTATCTGCGTTTTGGGCCCTAAACTATATTTATCAAATGAACCAGATGTATGTGCTGGCTAATACAACAAACTTTCTTAACTTCCACCTATGGAGGGTAATCTTTGAGAACTAAATGTAAGGCCTCATTTGGAGTGGAAGTAAACTTTACTCTGTCTACTTAACATCTGGCCTAATCATCAACTAAATCTATCTATTATACTTAATACTAACAAGTAACCTACTTTTTACAAAATGGTATTAATATATGAAGTATAGATAATCTTCAATAACTCGATAAATTATCTTTACACTAATTCTACGCTACTTAAACTCGTAACACAAAAAAATAACAATGGTAATATATATTAAATAATCTATAAATTATAATTTATTTAATTTTTTTATATTTACTAACGATATAAGAATATAATAATAATAGTGAAGGCAAAATAAATAAATAAGGAAATTAATATATAGAATCTCCTCAACAAGTCTTACCTTAATTTCTACTTGACACTAGCTATGATAATTTAGAAGTTAAGTATCTGTCGTCTTAACTCCATTTTCCTTATCATATCGAATTCTGCCTTACTTTGGTAGGCTAGTGCCCTTTGCTGATAAATTAAGCAATGCTATTGGAAATTATGGAGCATTCATGCTCCCATAGGATGATCGTCTTAGCCTAAGAAAAAGTCACCCTCCCTAATGATCAAGATAAAAGGAGCACACCATAGTCACAAATGGTTATTAAACAAATAGAACGTTATTAAAGCGCATCTACAATGGGTATTACTTGTAACATTCCCGGCAGCTGAAATGCACATAAAACGTGGCGAGCCCAGGTAGATAGAAAGGGATAAGAAATCAAAGTAAATGTAATGTATGAGTGTTAGTGTATATATTAAATTATAATATAGGATAGCTATATATAGAGTGTATTAGTGACTATGGATGACAATTCTAGTTGATATAATAATTAATAACATTCGATGAGTGATAATAAGAAAATAATAAACTATAGAATGAGATTTAGTACCTGAAATTAATACAAGTCAGATACCCGTATATATCTACCCCCGGTAATATGATACCTTATGGTATATATGTTACTCAAGTGCTAGGTATAGAATATATTACCTCAGACCAACCACACACCTAAGGTCCACATATCCACTATCATATACCATTACGACGTCAAACTCCTTTAGTGATCCTCTTCCTCTTCTCCCGAAATTAATTGATTGTGCTTCGTGCAGATTCCATTCTATCCTCCTTCGTAGCACCACGATTTCCCGCGAATGTTCCTCGGCCAATAGCGCAGGCTCTTCACCACGGCTCCTGTGATGCTGGGTTAAAGCGAAATGATACGCAGCCCTTGTGTTGAACATCGCGCCCGAAAAGGGCAACGCCTAAAACACCCCCTTAAATGCTGACAGGGAAGTTTCGCGCTGGATTAAATCCCACACCCGACGTTTCCTTAGAACATAAATCCATACATACATTAGTGTATAAAAGTAAAGAAGAAAAAAGTCTCATAATGAAGTCCCTCAAAAGTTTCTAAAAGTTTCAAGATCTTGAGACTCAAGTCGTGAAAAATACACACGCCAAATTAAGAAGATCCATCTACAACATATACTAAAAAAATTCACACTAACGCTAACAAAATAAAATCAATTTTAATCTAAAAAAAGTAGAAAAATAAAGAAAGATAATATCAAGAGCATCATATACACCTCGTATGCTAAGCTCGACAAAAGATATATTTATTAGTACCACCCTGCCAAAACCAAGGACTACTCGTCGCCAGGGTGCTAAGTCTGCTTCTGATATCTCGGATCCAATATAAAAGAGTATGAAATCGCACCCCGATTTGACATCCCTTCGTTATTTAATTACTGAACTAATAAAACTAAAATCTGCAATAATGTTTCAATTACAGCAATTAGAACGTTTGATTAAGTAAAGATAGAGAATCGATTATCAAAAGTAAATTTGAGCATAGTATCCTTTAGAGAATAGAACGCTTAATTATAGGATTAGTTAAAACAACAACATATAATCTATATACTATCTATCATAATCAATCTCTTATAAAGTGTCCGGCGTTAATAAAAATACGTGACAAAATAATGACAACATAAGTATAAATCTGGTGTCTAAAGAAAACTCCATGCGAGGAACTATATATATTAACAATTCAATAATTTCCTCCTTGTGTCTCTTGGAGCTAATTCACAATATGTTTGAAATTTT
>JABUQX010070510.1:12500-30000 GCA_015478945.1 Trachelipus rathkii | reverse complement strand
TATATATATATTATATATATAAATATATATATATTATATTAAATATAAATACTATATAAATATTATATATATATATATAATATTATATATATATTATTATATATAATATTAATATAATTATATAATATATATATATTTATATATATATATATATAATATATATTATATATTAATATATATTTCTTAATTATTATTTCTATCAATTATCTTACTTCTTCTTCCTATTTTTACTATTCATTATCTCTACTAAACTAACTATTCTTCTTCATTTATTTTATCTATGATTCTATTTCTTCTATTATTTAATATATTGTTCCACCTGATGTCCCTATTATCTTTATCTCCATTTAATATTTATGTTCCTATAGATATAATTTTTCCCGTTCTAATATACCTTCTTCTTATTCACCAATTATATATTATAACCTTATTATACATTCTATTCTATATCCTTATTTCAATACCATTTAAGTTCTATTGATTTGTACCAATCCAATTTAATAACCATAATCTGCCAAACAGCTAAACTATAAAATAATAGCAACTTATGTATATAACGGAGCAGACATAACCAAAAACGTATCTTACTTATTATATAAACGACGAGTATGCGCTGAGTCGTCTACTGTATGTGCCTATTGGCTGGAGTGATCGTGCTTATCTAAAGAAAAATAACTCAGAGCGTTCTATAATACAAGAAAAAATTCAATCATGCGTAAACATGTACATCCATCATCTAACAGTTCCATTTCCATTTATCCTTCACAAAAATGAAATTCGAGATAAATAAGAAGCGTGACGAATTATCGAAGACTGACAATCAAATAACCTAACAAAATGTAGTGAATAAATAAATATTAGTGAGTTTAAATCATATATATTTTATATAAAAATAAGATAAATAAAGAAAAGATAAAATTAATTAATATAATTTTATGCAACGGTAGAAAATGATAAAAAGCAAAAAAATTAAATGACGATAAACAATACTTTGTGCTATTAAAAATAATTTTTAAAAAGGTTGATGCAGAAAAGTATTTACATTAACTATTAACTTACAACTTAATCATCAACTACTTTTAATTTATACTTTTGTAATAATAAAATAATTATTCATACAAATTACTATGTTATTATCTATATAAAAATAACATATGACATGAGTCAAATGTTAAAAATTATATATATATTAATAATATTATATATATATAATATATATAATATATATAATAATTATATATATAATATAAATATTATATTAAAATAATATATATATATATTAAATTATAATATATACATTATTAATATAAATATATAATATAATTATTAATATATATAATATATATATATATTAAATAATATAATATAATATATAAATTAATATAATATATAATATTAATAATATAATATATATATAATATATAAATATATATAATATATATATAATATATATATATTATATTAATATAATTATTATATATATATAATATTAATTAATATTAATATTATATATATCTATAATTTAAGCTACCTTTAAAAATAACTTCTCGTCGTTTTTTTCGCAACTATTAATCGTATATAGAAGTAAGAATTAGTAAATTGGGAAATTAAAATTGAGTAGGATAAGAGTTATTTTAAGCATAAGTACTTTGAAGTCAGGAAGTAAATCCTAATCACTTTTACTACTAGTATAGTAACGAAATGTAAGCTATCCTTATCTAAGCGTTATATGTGGTTTAATGTGTTGCCTACCTTATATTGTCAGCTAGTGAGACTATAACTAAATTCTTCTAATAAATATAGTTATATACTTTGTGTTAGCTTGCATAAATTTACTTATCACTCCTCTGTGCTTATGAATATTTACTTTTCAAATACCTTGTAATTTTGGGTAAGTATGGTGAGACTGACAACTTATGTAATTTAGTGTCTTTTATTTTTCTATTATAATATATATATTATTCCTGATCACTTCCGTTTAACATAGCACACTTTAACAATACATATATTGCTCGAACTAATAATGCAAAAGTGTGGATTTAGAAATAAATATATATAATTAATATATTAATATTATATATATATAAAAATATATATTTATATATATAACTCAAAGTATATAAATATTATCACCACCAAAATTACCTATATATTATATTAATATTTATAATATATATATATATAATAATATATAATATTAATAATTAATAATATATATATTAAATAAATATATATATATATATATATATATATAGATATATAAATATATAATAATATATATAATTATAAATATATATATATATATATTATATTAGCCTTAATAATTTAAATCAATTTTAATAATAAATATAAAATTCGATGATCAGTGGGAAACTCTCCCGTTACCATATCGTGTGAACTTCGGGTCCATATAATATTAATATGCCGAGTCAATATGAATAATTATTTATAAACAAGAATAAGAGAAGTTTTAAAAGCAAGTTAATTATGGTTAAAATTTAAAATATAACGGTCATGTTCACTAAATTGTTACTAGTTACTTGTTTTATCTACTGGTGTTATTAAGATTAATCTAATAAAATCTTGTTACTTAAAATGCAAACAAAAAATTACATGGTAAAGCATAATATCTATTAATAAACATTCCATTAATGTATAAACTTTTATCGTATAAATATGACGAATTTATTAAAAGTAATTTAGATTTCTTTGCTTTTAAATAAAGAATCCTTTACGATAATATTAGTAAACAATAAATATTAAATTGTATTAATATAGTTTATTAAATTATATCCTAAACTTATATAAATATTTAAAGAATTAATATATCTACTATCCCTATGACAATCATCAAATTATATATAAAATTGGACATATTATAAGACTTTTTTAACTTTTTCAAAAAATCATAGAAAATATCACATAAAACTATAGGTTGCATTGTAACATATGTTGAATATATTAAAAGTTATTTTTTCTAAATATAAAAAAAAACGTTCTATAAAGATCATAATACAATAAGACTTTTCTTCTAAAAAATTTAAAAATGGAACTTTTTTCTTTAATTTTTTTGTAATACACTCAGTTGTTTCTAATTCTAGTATAACCCCGGGGGCTTTTGCCCCCCGCGATAGAAGCCTATAATCCCCCCTGTGGAAGAAAATATAAATCAGTAGCACATATATATATTTTTTGCTCATCCGTAATAATAAAATTATACAAAAATTTAAAAAAGCATATAAAATATAAACATAAAAAGATAATAATAATCTGTAATAAAATCCAATAAAGGATTAAAAAGTAATAATATATCGTTATATGTTGTATTTTTTCAGATACCAAAGAAATAAAGAAATAGCATGAACCCTTGGGTGCGGAGTCATCATAGCATGAATATATAAATAGAAGTCAAAAAGTATTAACCACCAAATTTCAAGTTTTTTGTAGAGTAAAAATATAATATAAATTTTTAATGAATTTTAGTTGTGCTTATAGATATATTTCTAGTGTTCGCTATATTACATGCGGTTTTTCTCTTATGTAATATTGTCTAATAAAGGGCACAGATGTATCCGATGAAGTTTGTTCCACACACAAAGATATGTTATTCAGAAGTAGTTTTTTGTTCGGTTCGAATGTATCACTTATTAATTTCTCAGTATGTACTAAAGGGGCAATAGGCAAACGGAAATATGGCAAACTAAGATCTAAATCTTGCTATATATATACCCATGTGTATATAATTTACGATATAGTATAAATATAAACGTATTTTTAATTTCTATTATTATAATATATAACATAATGATCATGAAATATATTTTTCCTACAGATGCCTAATTATGAGGTATAATTATGATATATAATATTAAAATTTATTATAAGAAATCATATTAATTAATTTCTCTTCAATATAGACTTTGCCATTGTATCCATAATTATAATTTAATAAGATCAAAGAGTTACGTTATCCACGGAAATGAATAATAAAAAATATCCATATTCTCAAAACCTATAGCAAATAATAATATTATTTAAACTAATTTTCATTTCACAAAATGAGCTTCTCATTCTTATTAAAGGCGATCGCGTTGTTGTAAATAGCGTAAAGTTGCATAATAAAACGCTCACAACTTTTTAACTCCGATTAACGTTTATATATAATTTACAACTATAGACAAAGCAGCGGAAAGGCAATGAGGCAGAGTTCGCGTTAAGTATAATAAATTCTTCAACGTTATGAATTTCATGTCTCCGAAAACTAATGAAACGCGATAAATGAAAATACTTCTTAGAGTAACCGGGCTACAACATATGCTCACTGTAGGAACACAGAAAAACAAGAAAACAAAAAAAACAAAAAACAAAAGAGATTTGCCACGTTAAAAAATAGATAAATACACTTAAACGAGGAATCTGACAAAATCTTTTAATTTATCACAGTAGTACTCAATTGCACAATTTAAAAAACAGAATATCTCTTGCTTTTCACATGACCATCCATAACCACTTACGTTTCATCTATGTACTTTCAATTTAATTGATGATATACATTTTTTATAATCTTTCTCATAAGCGTTAACTTTAAGCTCAATACTTCACAATACAGTGCTTATTTTTATAAATAGAATATTAATCTTTAATGATTCGTCTGCAGAGAATCTGTAATATATGATAATTATTATATTATTATAATAATAAACATAAATCTCGTGTGGCATTATTATGTCACTAGATAAATAAATAAATGAACCACAATAATTACAAAAGTAGGAATCCAGAGTCAATGTCTTTGAATTTCTTGACTTGATCCCTTCACTGTGTTGCTCAGTGTTTTACTTATTCATTCTGAGTGAATATTATTTTCCACCATAAGCATACTAATCTAAACATTATGTAGCTCTCTAATAGTGTTAAATAAACCTATGTTTACCCATTATGTATGTGATTAAAACATATTTATACAATCCCATGTTTTAATACCAGTTTTTTGGTAAAATGTATCCAATAATATCCATAAATTACTAAATACAGATGCAATCCTAGTAGTTGAGAGAATTATAAATATTGTGAAATAAAAAAGTTGAACTTCACATATATGAGTTTTAAAATAAATATACTAAATCATCCTCTATAAAACTCTGCGCTTCATCTACCTTTTTATTTCCCCAAGTTATATTTAGGGTGTAATGTAATAAAAGGTTGCAGTTCCAGCTATCGAGAAAAGTAATAAACAATAGGATTTTTTGAATATGATCAAAAAGATCGATAGAAAAAAAAAGCCCAGGCCTTTCCGCCCCCTCTGACCATTAATTAGTAAGAACTAATAGAAATCGTCGCAATCATAAAAATCCACTACACTTAATAGTAAGCATCACGGACCTAGCGTGTAATGAGACCAACTATAAATATTTATAGTAGATCAACATAATCGTCAAAGGTTTAGTTGATAAAATAATATAAATTGCGATAATTTATTGTTCTGTTCTGTGAACGAAGTTGGTATGAATAATATTTTCATAGCTGCATTATGTTCATTTCAAGTGAAGAAGCGATATCTGTGTACTAATAGAATAATTTTATATATTATAATCGAGTGAAATAGTATTTACAAATGTAAATTTTTAAAATAAAATTTAATTATTAACGAAATTAAAATATTTATTATTTTAAGTATTGTGATAATAAAAAATTATTAATTCCAAGAATACAAATCATAAAAACTTATAATGCAAATATAATTATAATATACAAAGAAATAATTTAATACTAAGTAAAAAATGTGCATCTCCTCAGACTAAATCAACTCTAAATAATAAAAATTTTACTAAATCATATTATATTTTAATAATATCATAGTAATAATATATGATAAAATAATTTGAAAATAATACAATATGAAAAAAAAAATATCCCAATAATTAAATTCAAATAAATATTCTAAAATATAATCATAATAAAAGTAGTGGTTTGGAATAATTTGAACATAATCGTCTTAATGAGACATTAAATACATAAAATAAATACTTCAATTAATTACGAAAAAAATAATAATATAACTTAACTGCTTACTATTTTAGATTGAAAAATCACCCCGAACAAATTACAATATCATGCAGTAATAACGCACCTTAATATATATCCGTCTCTCGACAGCTAACAAATATAACTATGGAATTTAAAATCAATCCTCTCTCTGATATATTGTGCCATATCAAGAGAATAATCCAATATATATCGATGAATTAATTATAACGATTAAATATCCTAAGTGCCAAGACTGAAAGCCAAGATAAAACAGTAATCATCAATAAATTACCACATGACCATTTTTTCCTATTCATCACATAATAAATTAAATTTTTTTGCTCTACGGAAATGCAGTTTAACAGTTAATAAATTTTCCTAAATATTTTCTTAATTTCAAAGCAGTTAAAAATAATAAAATAAACAAAATTAATTTTAATTAACACATTTAATTCTTTTGCTTCATAAATGTTGAAACTAATATTTGAGACTTGATTGTGAGAAATATTTAGTGGAACTTATTTGATTATAATACTGAAAACGTACATAGTACTGAATAAAGTACATATTACTGAAAGAGTACATAGTACTGAAAGAAGTACTTTGTTAGAACAGCAGCATAAAATCCTTTTTCGTTTCCAAATTGTAAAGGAAAGAGTGATTATTAAATGTTAAATTGGCGCGTAATAGTTTTGGAGTATATAAATAAGTAATTGAATAAATAAAAAAAATTTGAATATAAAACATTGAGATTAAAAGGAGTAGTAAGTGGATAACAGTATGTTATAAGAGAATAACAGAATGTAGACAGAAGATACCAAGATGTAGAAAAAAGATACCAATAGGAATATAAGAATATACAGATTGTTTATATTCATAGACTGATAATCTTTGATCTTGATTTTAATTATTTAACTAAATAATACTAATATTTGTTTACTATAATTTGAATTTGATGTGCTTACTAATATAAGCAATTGGTATAAAAGTTGGTAGGTAGTAAAAATAAAAGGCTTATTCAGGAAGAGGATCCAACATAAGAAGTATTCTACCAGTCATATACACTGCTAATATAAAAAACATATATTAGATATAAAATTTAAAATGCAAGCTAAATCTCCTCAGGTAAAAAATAAAAATCAAGTAATTATAATAGTTCAAAAAAATTTTTTTTAAATTTATTTTGTAAAAGACAATTTAACAATATCTAAGTGTTTATAGCAAGTGTACGCCAAAAAAAGAAAAATTTTTATGCTATATATAAATATAATTTATAATAAAATTATGATATTTTTACATATAGATATCATTAAATATAAATCCAATGATCCAATCCTCAAGATTCCAGATTGCATTGAAGTGAGATGGTTGTCTCTATATATTATAATATAATATATAATAATATATAATATATATATAATTAATAGTATAAAAGATATATTAGTGAATCTTTAATATATTCATTCAGTGAAGAATACTTAAATGTCAATTATAAATGATTTGAGCTTGCTGAAGCGATTATCCACAAAGAAGGGTACATTAAACCTTGCATAAATTTACTGCAGGGGGGCTAATATCATTATGCCTTATAGGATAAAAATCAGATAAAAATTGAAAAAGTTTTCTTAAAGTGTCACCGCTTATGAATGAAATGTAATCAAGCCTAATATATGCACTAATCTCTACTTAATATATCTTAGACAAAATGCTTTGCATAATGAAATAAAAGACTTTAGATGACTAAAATCATCCTCTAAACTAACTATAATTACTGGAACTAAAAATTTGACTACCTGTGAACTAATAAAAAATATTGCTAAATTTGTGGATGCGTTACAATAATAATAATAATAATAATATACTTATATAATAAATAATAACATTATTGACTTAACAAATAAAAACGTTATAGTGAGATGTGAAATAATGGATGAGATTTTAAGCATCTGAAGTGCCTTCTTGTCACTAATTAATTTATGATGACTGAAACAGGTTACAGATATATATTCTATTGTAAATTTAAAAGGGTAAAAATAGAAATGAAGGACAATAGTAATAAGAATCGAAGAAATTTTAAAGAAAGGTTCTTGAACATTATAATAGTAATCATAATAATACATATTATATATAAATATAATATTATATAAATGTAAATTGCTTAGTAAATTATCTATCTTCTAGTAATATAATCACTAATTTAAGAACCTATAATTTAATCAAAATATAATATATTAATTATACTATGTTAATAACAATTAAATAATCAACTAAATTAATAATATACATAATAATAATAATATGAAAATTTATACCTTGAGTTAACTTAACATCAATTCGAATTGTATATATGAAGTGTGTATAAATAAAAGGTAATATGCCGCAGTCAATATAAAGATAATGCAAATAAATGTAGATTGTAAAATGTGATATGTGTTAAAATTAATAAATTTAGCATATATGCTGTTACGGTATTATAAGTTCACGTTATATAACAAATCAAGTTTCATCGTACACGTCAAAAATAAATTGAAGTCTCAGTAATTCTCATAATGAATTTAAGATTAAATGTGAAATAATTCGCTCGCTATATTTAGCTATTTATATTAATTATAATTATTCTATCTCCTCTGCTTTGTAATAATACCGATATACTAGATAATAAGTAGTTCATATCCTCATATCATTGCACCTTGTTAAAATTATATGAAATAAATGTAGCACCTACTTTTGTATCTAATATATTAAAATTTATTTCTTCTTAAGTATATCTTGTGCTTTTATACTTTTATAATATCACCTTATATTCTTAAATAACCTTTGATTTATTATGTAGTCGATTAACTAACTATATATTTATCTATACAATATATTAAATAATATATAATAAATAACTATATTAATTTCTTAAACATTCAAACGTACTTATCATAATTATTAATATTAAATATGCAGTTCTGAATATATGAGGAGAAACTATTAACAGCAGTAAACATTATAACTATGATGATTGTCAAGACATCTATCATCTAGTTTACTATCAATCTCACTACAACATTACTCTTCTCTACTCTTAAATCCATCTCTACGCCAAAAATTTAATTAATATACAATTAAATTAATATCATAATCATAATCACCTTCTTACATAACAACAAACATTCGATAAAAATACTAACGATTCAATTCATACAACTTGACTCATACAATTACTACCCTATTCATTTAACTCTAACAATTAACACATTCGTTAACATAAATACCCTACATATTCCCTATTATTCCAAACTCCATACAATATTCCCTAAATAAATTAACTTCTACCATCATATTCCACATAAAATTTGTATAATCCTACTAACTATATCAATTTTAATAACTTCCTAATCTAATTTCCCGAATAGTGAATTTGCTTTATAAATAATCCATCAATTCTAATCACACATTATCAATATCGATTTATTACACTAATTTCACTTAACTTTACTTCTTCTTCATTATCTTAATTGAAAAAGTTTTGCTGCAATTTATTTGACCTGTCAAAAGTGTTTTATATTATTTTGAGCAACTGAATCAATTTGTTTAATTTTGAAGATTCTCATATAATTATATCTTTCTCTAACTTCTCATTTATTAGTAGGTTATATATCTTAATATTACTCATTTTGATATTACTTTTTTAAAGTCTTTTCCACTATGCTTGTGATTATTTTAATATATTTTATTTTTTACACTCTTTAATTCTCTCTTCATTATTTAATTTCTTCTTTCGTTTCCCTCTTTTGCTCTTTTTTCTTGATTGATTCTCTCCCTGATATTCTTCTGTTATTAAATAACCTAACACTTCCTTATGTCAATCTTTCTTTATACTTTCAGAGAGGGGAGAGGAGCATAAAAAATGCTAAACATTTGTTAATCTCTATAAATCAGTTTAAAAAAGAATAGTGAATTTTCTTTTGAACACAAACTAAATAATTATTTTTATCATAATTCTTCGTTGTTTCTCATCCATCCATGCTCTCATACATTCTATATTGATCCATGATATTTTCAATGCCTTGTTAAAACTTCAACTATTAAAATACCCTAAATCTCTAGATAACATACAATCATTTTCTTCATTCCCATTTAAACTAATGTTTATTAAACAGGCAAATTTTTTCGATTAGAACCATACTCGTTTGACACTCTCTCGATCCATGTTCCACTTTCTTCTAACACCTTTAAATAGACATATAAATATATGTGTAATTCTTCACTATCGTTCAGAAAATGTCACGAGATTAAGTGAATGTCCATCTGTATCAGTAGCAATTTTAAAACATCTTAATATTTACCTTTACTCCACAAGACATTCGCAACTGACACTTCAATTATTAGATAAACAAATGATTCCAGTCACATAGAACAACCTTCAACCTCCAACATGAGTGTATTTAATAATTTTCTATGCTCGTGGTTCTACCACTAAATCTGTTTATCTTCAGTTCGGCCCGTGACACATTGACACCAAGCACCCCACTAGATATAAGAAGTAATCTTTAGATTCCCGTAGCCACTTCTTCCATTTTTTTCTTTTTCTCCAAAAAAAACTCCAACCGGCTCTCACTTGTTCTTTTTCATTTCTACTTGTTTTCTCTTCTCTTTTTATAAATACACGTATCCCTCTGTATCAATTTCATCTATACTAAATACTTTGTGTCTATTCCTAATACCCACCACATTTTTACTTCCTAAAACGGCCTTTTACTTTTCTTCTTGTAATTAACCTCTACTCTCAGTTATTTAATATGTCTTCGAATATTCTCGAGCATTTGTTTTTACTAATTATTCTGAATATTCCAAATCTTAATACATGTATCATTCCACATATCCACCTATACAATAATAATATGCTTCCTCATCTTTAATTCAGTCTTGCCTACGATTAAAACAAACAAATGCGTACTTTATACACTTTTGTTAATCCTTTCTAACCACACTCGCCATCCCTAATATAACAGATTTAAAGCTTCATACTCTAATATTACTAACTTTTATAATATCAATAATACCGTATTCTACCAGCATAGTCTTCGTCAAAGACTGGCCTTGTCATCCTTCTTCCCTTCTATCAATATTGTTTAAATGGAAATACATTCAGAACACTATAATTGATACCTAATACTGCCACTCGTTTATCAACTATATCTAATTATCTTAATGCATAGCTTTAAATATATTAAACTTCTACCCGCTATAACTCACTTGATACTCACTTAATTTAATAATTATACTTAGGTTCTTCGTTAGTTCTTCCGCTTCACCCTTAACCATAATAATTATAAATCTTAAATCATTATAAACCACCTAACTTTCAACACACAACTTATCTGTCCTTACACTCTCATTCTCCTCCTTTCCTTCACAATAGAAAACATAAATATACTATGGATCATTTTACACACTTTCTAGATTCTAATATCTCACCTTCTTTATATGTTATCACAGAAATGTAAATATCGCAACAGACTCGATTGAAGCTAGATATAAGTTAAGTAACGCAATTGACTAGATTAATACTAGAATTACTATAAAATAATATATAAATTATATTAGCTTAATATTTATGATAATAATAAATAAATTATAATTAATATCTATTAGCGATCATTGTTATTAAATAGCTTAAATTAATAATAATTACTATATTATTATTATACCTTAATAACAATTTACATAACTAATTAAATTAATAATCGTTAAATATTTAAGAAATTTACTCTGACTATAAATAATCTAACTATAATCATTAATAATGGGATAATGAATAAAGTAAAATATGAAGCTACAAAATCACATAAGCGTGAGCGTATAAATAGATGCCTAATATATGATTTATTTTATTTGCGATTTTGCAATTTACACTTATAATTCATCGTTTATATATATAATTATATTATATAATAATTATATAAACTATAGATAAAGGTCACGTCAAAATATAATGATATATATAAGTTACCTTAGAATCATACACTGTATGTAAAGTAGTGAATTTATTATGATAATCGGCGTCTGCTAAAATTAAAGCTAACCTATATTAGTGATTATTCTAATCTCTCTGGTCTAAATTGTAAAATCTGTCAAGTTTTTCTCTCCTGATATTGTTCAAATATCGAAACCGTAACCGCCTACTATTCGTTATCTTGCTAATAAATGTGAATTTACTTTTTCAGCAACTCATCTTTCTGCGTATGCTCTTTTCTAATATTGGAATATCTTTGACTCCTCATCATCATTAATTCTTCTCTTCAGTGCGCCCAAACTTAAGTATAACTTTTTCTAAATAGTTTCTTTTTCGCGAAATTTACATTCAACCCAATCTCCTTGCTATTCCAATTGTACGCTCTTAATCTAAATTACAATAAACAAATAAATGGTTCCTAAATCAATAATAAATATTATAATAATGAGAAAAAACAACTATATATCAAACATATCAAAAAATGCCCACTCATTAAATAGTTAGTAATACAGTAAACATGATAATTCTTACAATGCAACAATTAAGCCTTACTTATTTCTCATCGTAACCTGTCCAATACCTTACGTCATATAACCTCTCTCTCTTCCTATACAGCAAACATATGATTGATGTACATGAATCATTTCATCACTTAAGTTTTAATACAAATATCAGCGTGATTCTAAATAATCGATATTACAAAGATTGAATAATAACTAAATAATAGATAATGATATATTGATAATATATAAAATACTGTAAATGGCAGGAATGGCAATAAAATTTATAAAGCTGAAGATAAATATAATGGTTTATAAAAAATTTTGTGACAGTAATTATCCGATAGATTATAAATGCGGAAGGTTGATACTAGCTGACAACTTTGTAAATTCCTTCAGTTTATTATATATCAATTCCTAATGCTCGTAAAAAGAGAGACGATAAAATATTTATAAGCAGATGAAAAGCTCTCATAAATTTAGTATATCGTAAAAATATATTGTAATGCGAGACGTAAATGTGATTAATAATAACGAAGTAAATCAATAATAGCTTAAAATACTGCGAAATAAATCTTTCTTATTGTTCTAATAATTCACGTAACTGAATAAAAATAAAGTCCAATCGGTTATAATAAATAGATAGTCAGTACTATGAAATACGATAATAAAAATAAAAATACTTAATGACTAAGACAAGTAAATAGAATGCCTTTGCCAAAAGAAACCTTATAATTGTTCTATTTATATTAGAATGAATAAGCATCGAGGGTCTGAGAATCCAACTGAGGTTTTCTAAAAAAAAAAAAAAAAATTAACATTTAGATGTATACTAGATAATATAAAAACTATACGTCGTTATACGATTTCTTTAAACTTACTTATATATATATAATATACTCAATAATTAACGATTTAAAAAACTTAATCTAGTCGAAAATGCTTGCCATACAAGAAATTGAGATAAAGACAACACTAACGTAATAGTTGAGCATAAACTAATGCACGCGAGAGTTATAAAGACGAGCGAGTGAGATGACGTCTTAGTATCTTTAATATAAATTATTGAAAAGTAAATACGATTAATATTTATATTTCAGCTTCAGCCTAAATTGTATTATTAACGGAAATGTTAGCTAAGATATAAGGTATATATATATACGGCAATCAATATAATACCTCCATTTTTGGTTTATAATATCCTTTTAAATAGAATTTATTTAGTACTTGATCTACAGGCTTTATTATTTATATTTCTTTTTTATTGAGAAAATTATTTATTTTAATATTTTCATTTATTTCTCTCTTATCATTTAATAATTATATTTGTTATTTTAAAAAATAATATAAATAGCATGCTACCCAAGGTTATATCTATCATAATAAAATACCTATCACTAATATTAGTAAAAATATATAAATAATTTTTAATTTATTAATCCCTAAAGATTCCTATCTCCTATATTTTGAAAGGTCATATATTAATACTCATATTATAATATATTTTAAAAAATTATTTATTTTTCCTTAATATCCCTTCATTTATTTCAATATATTCATTTAAAGTTTAATAATTATCTAACTTTATACCCAATAATATCAGAAGAAGGATGACTTCTCTTTGTCAAAAAGTAAAGTAAAATAATTTGGTTAATATTATTTCGAAGATATTTACTATTTCTGTCTGACCATATAGCATTTAAAAGGGCGATTCTTCATTAACAATTATTATCTAACTTGTGTTTTTATCACTTAATTATAATAGATATGTTTTCAATAATAACATCATGATATAACCACTTTATATATTTCAACCTTAATACCCGAATCTCTTGTAAAGCCCCCCCGGGAGATGAATATAAATTGTTCTAGCATAAAGATAAATAACACTGTATATTATATATTACATATCATTAGATAGAAATATGTCTATATCAAATCATTCCATATAGGTACTCTTTCATATTGAACCAAAGGTGATACTATTAAACCTTTTTCTTGTGGCCATGATATAGTTTTACTGTATCGTGTTAAATAAATATGAGAAGATAAACTATAAATTAAGATTAGAGTTAAATATAATTATATTTATATTATTAGATCAGATATTAGAATTAAAGGATTTGGAGTCGAAACGGTAGAGTTTTCTTCTTGTTGTTGTTTTTGGAATTTGGCTAAATAAGAATGTTACACTATGTTATATAACTTAAAAACTTCAATGTTATCGCCGATAAAAACTTTGTATGAAATTTATTACTTTTCTAGAGGGTGGAGTTTTCTTCTATTAAAACTCCCTCTGTTTGATGAATTGTAGCCTTTATACTTGATTTGAAATCTGCTTACTGACTGCATCAAAAGATTTCTTCTTTGGGTTCGATTGAATTAATCCTGGTTGCAAGGTTGCAAACTTGTGGAATTTTATTTTGTGTGCCTTGTATGCTGGCTTGTTCTTCTCTGACTTGGGACTTACCAGCTGTAAGATAGAATCTAACTCTTTTTCTTCCGTAGCTGCGGTCACCCTTCAGACTTGGGAAAATAAGACGCACAATAATCCCTTTTTAATGGATTTGAGAAGAGCTCTCTTAGCTCCTCTTTTATTGCAATGGAGATTTTACTCTGCGAGTTTGTACCTCTAATAAAGGGCAACGTCTCAAGCATAAACTATTTACACAAGAAGAATTCAGGAGGTTAATTATATTTTGTTAGGAATGGAACACCCTATATACGCTATGGAAGAGATGGAAAAGTTAAAAATATTGGAAACCTGGAAAGTCTAAAAAGATTCTTCATTTCTATAAAAATTACTAACGAAACATAAATATTATGGTTGAAACTTTTACTCTGCTCTTTTCATAATTTTATTTGGAGATTGGAAAAAATAAAGGATCATGTCTGTTATCTGTCTCCCCCTCCATATCGATTGCATGGATCCAAACACATTTCCTAAAAGTCAAATAAAACTGTAATTAAAATTTTAAAAATTTAATAAAAAAAGTAAAAAGATTTTTTTTTTTTTGAGGGGGGGGGGGGGCTTCAAATTACTATTTTAACAAAATTAAGGACAGTCTAAAATTTGATTTATTATCAAATGTGCAATTATGAATATAGACGCCATGTACACTTTTTTTTTTAATTAAACAAATACCATAGAGTGGTATTCATGATTATGTACCTAAAGTTTGTTATTATGAATGTAGACGCCATGTACACTTTTGTGAATTAAACAATACCATAAAATGGGATACATGATGCCGCGAATGCACTGCAGACTGCACCCTGGCTATCGCGTGCTCCCAGCAAAATCGTTGCCTAAAATTATTATTAATTCTTCTTTTTTTCTGTTTTATTTTACAAAAAAAAGTAAAAACTAAAATTTCTCAAAATAATTAGTTCATTACTTTAACTTTCGTTGTGTGACAGACGCTCTAGACTTTAACTTTTATTTTTATATTTATAATTTATTTCACTTTGCATTGTTTAAAAAAAAAAACATGCTTCTGGCACCTGCGCTCTCTTGTCACGTTGCTCGAAACGTAAGTTATGGAAAAAATTCTTAAGCTTTAATGGAGGCGGATAATAGACATGAGTCAAAATAAATTTGTCCAATTAATATAAACATGGCCAGGGTTGATTTTTAACTGAGTGTACTTTGTTAACAATATGTAAGTGGATATTTAAGGTTTTCACATCGCTAATTTGTTGAATTAAGTTTGAAACAGACGTAATCTTTTGCGATTCACTCAATCTGTGTATAGTCTCGCTGGTTACCCCTTAATTATGTATTTGGCTTGTTATATACAATACATAATTGTAAAATACATTAATTAAAGTTATCATTATTGCTTTTGTCTTTTGTTTATTATTATACACTAGTAAATATTATTAGCTATATACGCATTGGCTTTGTTTAGTAAAATATGTTCGTTGATGTTGCGTAGCAGGAAATACCGGTTTGTTGAATTTTATAATAATTAATAACTAAGAACTTTGTAATGGTTCATTTATTACGCTGCAAATACCAATTAAGTATAGAAACTGTAGGTTTAAGCTTTCTCGAGTTCTGTTTGAAAATGTGAAAATTGTCTAAGTATATATAAAATTATTAGCTTTTACTTAAATGTCTCGTTGACTCTTAAGTAGGATAGTTTCATTTATATCTGCAGTAAAATTAAATACCGCTTCTTAAGTTTGATTGGAGTTGTTATATTTTAGTAAGCGTTTTTTTTTTATTTATTGCAGGTTTCATTGTTTGTTGGACCTTTCAAGAAGCTTTATTAGTATTTAATCTGTTACAAACTGTTTTAATATATTTTGTCATTATTGGGTCATTAATTGGCTGATATGTATTGCTAGAAAAAAGGATGAGGAGCAAAGAAGCAAGGATTTATGAGCTATGAGTTATATAGTATGTATTATTTTTTATTTTTTTAAGGAAATCCCATCATATGGTCATCATATTGGAAAATTTATTATAGTACCTATGCAATTTTAATTGAATAAAATCTATTATTATTATTATTATTATTATTATTATTATTATTATTATTATTATTATTATTATTATTATTATTATTATTATTATTATTATTATTATTATTATTATTATTATTATTAGTAGTAGTAGTAGTATTATTATTATTAGTAGTAGTAGTAGTAGTAGTAGTAGTAGTAGTAGTAGTAATTTTAATAATATTATTATTCTTATTATTATCATGCCTATAATATTCTTTGTTATCATCTTCATCATAATTATTACCATTAAAAAGATGTGTCTTATTTATATTTTTGAGTTCAGAGAGCGTAAAAGTCATTATCAGTGTGAACCTCGCTCCATAAACGCCCTATTAAAAGTTTAATCATCTCCTCATTCGAAGAGGAGCGAAAAATAAAACAAAGGAGTTGTAAGGGAGATTCGAGAGAGAGAGAGAGAGAGAGAGAGAGAGAGAGAGAGAGAGAGAGAGAGAGAGAG
>JABUQX010070510.1:0-7500 GCA_015478945.1 Trachelipus rathkii | reverse complement strand
CCGACTAACACGTGATGAGTGCGTTCAGATTATCACACCGTGCCGATAGGTACAGGTACTGTGAACTCGGTCGACGGTTTTTGTAGAGCACAACCATTGCACGTCATGGATTGGCACCACGACACCTAGGACCACGCATGGTGGCCGGGCCAGGGCAGACCACTCACCACGATAGCGTTGAATACCGTTTTTAAGCGTATGCCGGCCGTAGAACTGTCATACAACAGCAGGCACCTTCAAGTACTTGGGTGGTGCATGTGACCCTTGTGGTGATAATACAATGCGTGACCTTCGCGGAACGTAATTTACGGCCAAGGGAGGGCTGGTCATGGGGACCACGACACACCAGGGAGAATCTACGGTCGAGACTAGCATTTTCCAGTAATACCCATTGGACCAACGTGATTGGGCGATATTGCTCTATACCGGATGAATCCTGGTTAGTCTCTACACCTCCAGGTCGGCGATCCAGAGACTATCGAAGACCTAATGAAAGGTGCACGCGCAGTGTAATATGCCATACATTGCCATTTGGAGGAGGATCTCTCATGGTCTGAGGAGGCATATCTTTAACGGGTTGGGCAGGTTACGTCTAGATAGCGGTTCCTGACCGCCTCACTGTAAATCGCAGGTGTCTTTGACCCGTATGTGTCGTGCCATGCCCTCTACATCGGTTGGATTCGCCCTAATGCCGCTGACAGCAATTGAGCCACACAAGGCCAGATGCGTCTGAACACCTTTATGACGGTGGTCCAAATCAGGACGGTGGTTGCCAGCATACATTCTCCACCTAAACCTATTATTGAACATGTGGGACATGCTGGAAACGATGGTTGCTGGGCTACAACCACCTTCAAAAAACATCAGGCGTTGCGGCGGTGCTAGCGTATTGGATCCAGATTTCCGTGGGACATTCGGCACCTCATTGAGGGCATGCCACGGTGTGAAGCCGTCATTTTCGTCACAGCATTATTTTTTCGTTTTCAGACTGTACTCTCAATTATTGAGACCAGCCCTTAGTACCCCTTCATGTCCATTCTTCCATTCTAGTCCCTGCTTTCCTATGCTGTCCATATAACCAGTAGTACATTAATTTTAACAAATGGCTATATATATATATATATATATATATATATATATATATATATATATATATATATATATATATATATATATATATATATATATATATATATATATATATATATATATATATATATATATATATATATATATATATATATATATATATATAAACAAACATATTAAAACCAAAAAAAAAAAATCAAATGGAAAACTAATGCAAACAATTAAAAGACAAAAATAACTAAAATTTTAATAAACGATTTGTTATTTATCATTATGTCATTCCATTCTCATATATATATATATATATATGTAATTTATATATATATATATATGTATGTATGTATGTTTGGGTTCAATGTTTGATAATCTTTAATTAAAATTAAGCTTCTTTATAAACTTTATAAAAATTTTGTTCTTTGTACTGTAAAATATATATATATATATATATATATATATATATATATATATATATATATATATATATATATATATATATATATATATATATATATATATATATATATATATATATATATATATATATATATATATATATATACTCTATTATTAGATATATATACATTTATATATATATATATATATATATATATATATATATATATATATATATATATATATATATATATATATATATATATATATATATATATATATATATATATATATATATATATTATAGTAGCACCCCTACTTACGGGCAGAGCCCCATTCGAGACTGATGTAAAATAGCAAAAGTGCCAAAAATAAAATTACAACCCATATAGTGCCACATAACGACGCAGTGAGGAAGATTAAATTCAAAACTAAACACAGAAGGTGGAAAAGAGTTCCATAGAACGGAAGTGGCTGGAAAGAAGGAAACAGCACAGCGTAGTCTACATTGTTAATGTCCACACAATGTTCGTGCAAAGATAATGCACCCCTTGGGTATGAAGGGAAGGTAGGGCGTTTTTTTTTTCCAAATTACGTCATACTCATTTACTTAACCGTTCTATTTCCGTAACTTTACAAACCCTACTCCTATCTGTTGGAAGTGAAGGGAGGATATATATATATATATATATATATATATATATATATATATATATATATATATATATATATATATATATATATATATATATATATATATATATAAAAACTATCGACACATAAACATATATATATATATATATATATATATATATATATATATATATATATATATAGGTGTGGAATTGATAATGGAGAGAAGACTTGAAATCATACCGCAAAAGGTTCGTTCGGACGAGGTTTATCAAGATTCACTCACCTTCCCTGACCCACCCCCAGCCTTCCTTCTAAAAGGCGGGATATAGAAACAAATTCCGGACCTGTAAATTACCTATGCTTAATATGCGATAAAATAGTAGAAGAAACTCCAAACGTTACGCAATAGATGTGAGCAGTGGATTACAGTAACGCTGCTCACCTTTCACCACACTTTCCCCTCCGCCTGGTGGAATTGCCAGGTCTGCACCCACCCACAATACCCCCACAACACTCACAACACACAAGCAAATCCACAATATAAACATTTTACAATTCAACACAAACGGACTCCACAACAAAAATAAAGAAATAAAAGCTTCTTAAAACAACACAATATACACATGGCCTGATACAAGAACCACCTACCCAGAAACTATCGAGAACCAAAATTCTATTGTTACGATGCCATTTTCGCACCTTAAATATCAAAAAATCACACTCTACTAACTTTTATGCACAGCTCACTACCATATTCAAACAAGACCTTACAAACCACAATGGCATTAAATGACAACTCCACCAAATACAATCTTTCAAAATAATGATAAATAAAAGCCACACAACCTGACAAACCTATATATTCCCCACCACCTCACCACACTGTACAGAAAACCATAAACCAAACCCCTCTCTCCCCAAATCTCATAATGGAGGTGAACTTCAGCCACTCACCCTACATGAATTTTTTTTAACGCCCAGAATCAGACAATAGAGGAACACACACATAATATCTCAACACTCGAGAATAAACAGCCACATCAGAATTCCACCCCAATCAACCATTAACATCACCAGGCACACGCACTATGCTCAACAAACTTACGCCACCAAACTCCACTGGTCAACACAAACCTATTTAAAATCCACCTCCCCACCATCATAAAATATCAAAACTTCAAAAAAACAAACTACACTTAGGAAAACGCAAACTAAGAAAGCCAGCTGGGCCAAATTTCACCAATTACATAGAAAATACTATACACCCTCTAAATATCACGAAAGCATCAACGCTCAACAAAGCCATAAAAAATTTCACATCTCTAATCCAAAAAGACCAAAACATTACCAGAGGATACATCAAAAATACAATCCAACCCTAACACATGAAATCAGACAACTAATTAAAAACGCAACTCCTCAAAAAAACATCACCCACATCACTACAAACTTTAACACAGATTAACAACTTAAACACCCAAATCAGTAATTTAATGAAAACACATTCTTCGAATAACTTCCAAACTTTCCTAACTGAAACCATCCGAGACATAAAAAACACCAGAATGAGGAAAACAATAAAAATACTGAAAAACACGAACAGCTTACAAACCCTCATTTATCCATCAAAACCCTTAACACACAAAACACTCAATCCACCAAACAACACTCAAACATTCTAGCAACATACTTTGCAAAACAAAGTCAAAACCAACACCCTCAAAACGGGAAAATCATCAAAGCCCTCAAGAAAACAAAGCAACCACGCAACAATAAAATAATCACAAGTGACTTAGAAAACTACTACAAAGACCCTTAAAAACTCACCAGCAACAGGCCCAGATTATATTTCAAACAAACACCTCAAACACCTAGGGAACACGGCTTCAACCCAATAAGCACAAATATACAACAGTTCCATCAGATTAAATTTCATTCTCCCTATCTGGAAAAAAATGCTATCATATACCCAAAGACTCACTCCAACTCTTCATCGTATCGCCCCATCTCTCTCTATTATCAACACTATTCAAACCTAGAAAAAATCATACTGAACAAAATAAAACACATATCCCCAAACACAAATTCCAGCAGCTAGGCAAAACCCTTCAACCACAGCCGCACTCACCAGAAAACGTCATCCAACCCACAATCATTAGTCTAAAACTTAAAACCCTACGCTCACCAAAACGATATTATGTGATGAATATTATGTTTGAAACAGTACCCCAAACAGCAATCACAAAATAGCAAATCAAATGTCCCCACTAACCTAAAAAAATGGATTCCAGCATCCTATCAGGAAGAACAGCACAAACACAAACAAACAACAAATCCCGAACAGTAAGCATCAACAACGGAATACTGCAATACTATCCCCCACATTATTCAGCCTATTTACAGCTGATCTATGCATTAGAATCTAAACACTGCCACAAACCTGACGCAACAATACATCAATCAACTTCAAACATGAGTAACAGACAACAGAATGTCCGCCTCACCAAACAAATCATCAATCACTTTAATCACCACTGACCGCTAACTCGGCACCCCCCAAATCTACTTAAATAACATTGCCATACCTTTAACAAAACTCCGAAAATCCTCGGAGTAATACTTGACACTCATCTCACCTTTACAAAACGCAAGACAACAACTTCACATCAGCAAACGAAACTGAACATTTTAGAACCATCGCCGGCACGGACTTCACAAACAAACACACATCCACCACCATATACAAACAATACATTTGTCAGACTCTAAACTACGCTTACTCCTAACGCTTACTACTGACTAAAATAACGTAAAGGAAACTCCAAACAAAAAAAACAAAGCACTTTGAATCATAACAGATGCACCACCATATACAAACAATACATACATCCGACTCTCATAAACTACACCTCTCCAACTTGGCACCCACTACTGACTAAAATAACATAAAGAAACTACAAACAACACAAAACAAAGCACTACGAATCATAATAGGATGTATATCAATAGAATCACAACAACACATACACGATGAAACCAATATACTACCCACAGACAAACACCTGGATAAGGTAGGCACACAATTCATTGCCAAAGCTCAAACACCCATACATCCCACTCTGTCCTCTCTAATCCTATCCACCATGAACTTAAACAGCCTCCTTCTTCACCAGCTCTACTTTTACAAATAAATCCTGAACAACATCCCACCTTCACATCCACCAGTCAGTCATCCTTGCTTAAAAAATTAAGATACGGCACACCACCCATACTTACAATATTCAAACACAGATTCAACCTCAACAAGCTACTACAAATATATGTCCAAACTGCAACCAAGTCCTGGAAAACATATCCACTTTCTACACACCTTTCAATCTAACTCTACCCAGAGCAATATGGAACATTTCAGCCATGGATGATCTGTGGACGAGTTCGGTTGCGGCGCGGGGGTATTGGATGCGGTATGGCCGCTCTGAAGACACGGTGCATATTGAAAATAAAATATATATATAAATATATAAATAAATATATATATATATATATATATATATATATATATATATATATATATATATATATATATATATATATATATATATATATATATATATATATATATATATATATATATATATATATATATATATACTCTTATATATACTATATATATATATATATATATATATATATATATATATATATATATATATATATATATATATATATATATATAAAATTAAGTTTTGTCAAGTTGAATGAATGGCTTCATGTGTGTGAATCAGGTGTATACAAATTCCAAAGCGTGGGTGGAAGGCTGAAATGGAAGAAAACCAACTAAAGGGACCAAATCTTTCTAAAAGTGAAGGTTAAAAAACAAGAGAAAAAAAAACAAAAAGCAGAAAGTAACCCTTCATAATTAAATATGAAGAAAAATAAAATCCAAATTTCTTTTTTTGTGCCAAGCTAAAATTCAGATTGAATTAAACATAACTAAAGTGACCATATATCTCTTGAGTCTTAGGTTTTAATGGAAAAAAAGAATCCATTAACGTTTCTAATTACTTGAACAGTTTTATTCTCTTCTTGAAGCGTCCAGAAACGATTCTGAGAGGAAAGAAAGAAGAAAGAAGAAAAGAAATATATACACTTTCATCTTACACACTAACCAATTTTTCTTATGTTCTAATTAAGTGTTAAAAGCTCGAGAATTTAAAAGAAAGTGTAAAGGAATTTCCTCTTGAGGTGGGAAAGTGAGTATAGATTTCATATCGCTTTGTCAGCCAACTCTTTGCTTAGAAATACTCACCTTTTTTTTAATCTCTTTTTTCAACGATGATTTAACAATAAAGTCTTTGTCAAAAAAATACGAGTTACTCTTAGTTTATTTAAGATTAAAAGTTACCTTTTTATTTTTTTTGAAAACTCATTTATACCTTTATTAGACCCTATTTCATCATCTACCACATACTCTCTATATATACTCTCCTATATATATATATATATATATATATATATATATATATATATATATATATACTTTCTCCTTCTCTGCCATATACATATATAAATATATCTATATATATATATATATATATATATATATATATATATATATATATATATGATATATATATATTAGGGATATTAACCGAATATTCGGTTTCGGCTTCGGTATGCCGAGAAGCCGAAGCCAAGCTCAAGCTGCTTGAAAATGAAGCCGAAGCCTAAGGCATTTTTTGCCGAAGCTTTGGCTTCGGCAAATTATCTTGAATATTTAACAAATAAAACAAATGTGTATTGAGAAATTTTTAAATATATCTTTAAACACCATATATATATAATAATATATGTATATAAATATATATATATATATATATATATATATATATATATATATATATATATATATATATATATATATATATATATATATATATATATATATATATATATATATATATATATATATATATATATAAGAAAAATTTTTTTTTATATGTCAGATAAAGAGAAAAGCATGATCTCTCTTTATCATCTCCTTCCAAATTTTTAGCAGTTTAAAATTTCTTTTTTTTAAGTCTTCTAGTTGCATGTTTTTTGCTTTTATTATTTATTTTTGTTCTGTCTCATGTCTCTCCCGAATCTGATAGCGATGTCCAACCCCCCCCCCTCTCCATTCTACTTTCTCCAACTGATAATTTTCTTAGAGGTGCCAAGTACCCTTTTTCTTCTATTCACGATTTCCATTCTTAAATTTTGTTTTATTTAACAGCTGGAATATTTCTTAAATATATATTTATAACAGGCAAAAGGAGCAGAAAGACCTGATAAATCAAAATCAATATGAGTACAAACTGATGAAAACTGTAATATTAGCCA
>JABUQX010070509.1:17500-22500 GCA_015478945.1 Trachelipus rathkii | reverse complement strand
AAATAAGTGTCGAGTTTCAAAGCAGGATTGAAGCAGAAGATTTGAAAACTTCCGAGATGACGTCCTTTTTCTAAGTGGCGGATCGACTAGTGGTTTAGTGCCCCTGTATATTGTCTAAGGCGGAGTCCTGGCGCGAGCGAATTTTTTTTCGTCTTATTGCATTTGTCGTAAGAAGCATGTTTGATGCGTCTGTTGCGTTCCAATTGACCTTGGGTATCGGTTTGTTCCTGTTACCCATGAAAGCACCCCTGAAGAAGTGCCGTGTAGCCCAGAAGGGTTCCACCATCCTTCTGTGCATTTGTTAATAAGTATCGAGTTTCAAAGCAGTGAAACGAAGTTAGGAAACTTAAAAACTGAACGAAATACCTTTTTTCGGTGTCGGATTCTGACTTGTGCATTGTCTTAAACAGCGCGCTGTTGTCGACCGTAGCAAAGGTCCTGCGCGACTGTGAAATTTTCTTCATCTATTAATGCCAATTTGTCGCAACAAGCAATGTTGTGCCCATATCAGGCGTGCCTAGCTTTTGGTTGGTTGCCTCCTGTAACACGGGAGCAAACTAGTCAGAATGCCGTTTAGCCCCAACAGGTGGGTTCCAACCACCCTTCTATGGATTTGGAATAAATATCGAGTTTCAAAGCAGTGATATCGAAGAAGGAGATTTGAAAACTTCCGAGATGCTTCTTTTTTCTGGGGTCGGATCGCATTAGTGGAGAGCCTCCTGTACATTGTCTAACGGCGGCGCTGTTGTGGATGGTTCGAGTCCTGGCGCGAGTGAAATTTTTCTCCTTCTTATTATTGCAAATTGTCGCAACAGTTGTTGTGCCCATGTCGGCGTATCCCTTGACTTTGGTCATGGCTTGCTCCTTGCTAACCCCAGGGCACCCCAGAAGAATGGCCGTGTAGCCCCAGCAGGGGATTCCAAACCACCCCTCTATGGATTTAAATTAGAATATCGAGTTTCAAAGCAGTGATATCGAAGCAGGAAACTTGAAAACTGTAAAGAGATACCTTATTTTTTTGTGGTGTCGGATCGGACTAGTGGTGGAATTTCCTGTACATTGTCTAACGGTGACGCTGTTGTTGACGGTTCGAGTCCTGGCACGAGTGAAATTTTTCTTCGTCTTATTATTGCAAATTTATCGCAACAAGAATGATGTTCCCATGTCGGCGTGGCCTTTTTGTTGGTTGCTCCTGTAACACGGGAGCAAACTAGCAGAATGCCGTGTAGCCCCATGCAGGGGTTAAAAGCACCCTTCTATGGATTTAAAAAAGTACCATTTTCAAAGCAGTGATATCGAAGCAGGAGACTTTGAAAACTGTTTCCGAGATCCTCTTTTTCTGGAGAGTGGCAGATGCGGACTAGTGGTAGAGCCTCCTGTACATTGTCTAACGGTGACGCTGTTGTCGATGGTTCGAGTCCTGGCGCGAGTGAAAATTTTCATCGTCTTATTATTGCAAATTTATCGCAACAAGCATCTTGTGCCCATGTCGGCGTGGCTTGACTTTGGTTGGTTGCTCCTTTAACCCAGGAGCACCAAAGCAGAATGCAATTTTGACAAGTAGTATATATATATATAATATATATTATATATATATATATATATATATATATATATATATATAGAATATATATATATATATATATATCTATATATATTATATATATATATTTATATATAATATATATATATAAGTATATATAGTAATATTATAAAAGTTTTAGTATATATATCTAATAGTAGTATATCTATACTATATATCTGTACCTCTTATTCCAGACCATAGTCTCACTACTATACATTAGCACAGGTAATAGCATACCGTCATGTAAGACCCTAGCACACTCAAGTCTTATTCCCTTTGCATTCACTAAGATTTAATTGCACCAGCCATCTTCCTTCCATTCATAACTTTCTACAACATCTGCATCATCCGTTCCCTTTTCATCCACCATATATCCTAAATATTTAAGCTCAGACATTTGTTCCAGCTGCTCACAATCTAACTAACTTTACACAGAGAACTATCCTCACTCAACAAACCATAAACCTTACTAATATTTCTACGTTACTTCCAAACCCTCCTTTTAACACCTGCTAGAATCTCTCTCTACTTAATCCCCTCAAGCATATTTCCGATTCGCCACACTAAAACTGAATCATTCCGCATATATTAGGATAGGGCACCCGCCTTCCACTCTCTTTCAGTTCTCATTACAGTCTAAACCATCCCTGCTACCTCACCCACCTTGATTCTTTCATAACCCAATCCATAATATATTACTATATATAATAATTATATATTAATATATATATATTATTATTATATATATATATATATATATATATATATATATATATAATATATATATATATATATATATATTAATAATATTAATATTATATATATATATATAATATATATATTATATTATAACAGACCTCAAAACAAAACACAACTATATATATATATATATTATATATATATAAATATATATATATATATATATATATATATATATATTATATAAATCATATAATATATATATATATATATATATATATATATATAATATATATATATATATATATATATATATATATATATTATATATATATATATATTATATATATATATATATATATTATATATATATATATATATATATATATATTTATAAAAAAAAATATAAATATATATAATATATATATATATATATATATTATTATATATAATATATATATATATATATATATATTAGGTATATATATATATATAAATATATATATATATATATATATATATATATATATTATATATATATATTCTTTTTTAATTGAATATATTCAAGTTTTTTATATATTTTCTTTTACAACACAAAAGAAAAATAATTATTATTTTTCTCCGGCTCCGGCTCCAACTCCGACTATAGTTTCTGCACTGTTTGAGAATTGTGCAGTACTTTCTGGCAATAAATTTTTCGACGTACAAAAATATTTTTTGAAAAAATTATGCCCAGAATCCGGTTCCGTTTCATACTCCGGCTGCGGCTCCAGATTCCGGAGCTCATCCGACTAAGGTTTCTGCACTATTGAAAAATGTTTAGCACGTCTCTTGGCAAATAAAACGTTTCACAAAAAAAAATTATTATAGGATCAAAATTATACCCAGGAATCCGGCTTCGTTTCACAACTCCGGGATCCGGGTCCAACCTAAGGTTTCTATGCACTATTTGAACATTGTTCAACACGTCTTCATCAATGATAAATTTTTCATCTAAAAAAAAATAATTTCTGAAAAAATTTCATAAACAGTATCCGGACCTCTAATAACACAGGCTCCGGTTCAGACTCCGGATCCGGATCGGACTAAGGTTTTTCTAAACTATTTGAAAATTGTTCAGAAGTCTTCTGGCAATACATTTTTAACTAAAAAATATTTCTTTGAAAAAATATTTATAAGCAAGATTCGGTCCGGCTCGACTGCCGGATCCTGCTCCAGGAATCCGGATCATCCAAAGGTTCCGTGTACTATTTGAAAATTGTTTAGCACATCTTCTTTCAATTAAATTTTTCACCATAAAAAATATTTCTTAAAAAAAAATTCATACCCAGGACCCGGCTCCGGGTTCCTCCGGATCCGACTCCGGATCCGACTAAGGTTTCTGTACTAATTGAAAATTGTTCAACACGTCTTCTGGCAATACATTTTTCGCCTAAAAAGATATTTTTTTGAAAGAAATAAACCCAGGATCCGGCTCCGCTCCGGCCTTCGGCTCGACACCGGCCCCGAGTTCGGCTTTGCTATCGTCTGACTTAGGTTTGCACTATTGAAAAATTGTTCGCACTTCTTCTATCAATTAATTTTTCACAAAAAAAAATATTTTTCGAAAAACCATACTCCGGCTCCGACTTGATCCGGCTCCGACTCCGAATCCGATTAAGGATTCTGCACTATTTGAAAATTGTTCAAGCAAGTCTTCTGAAATAAATTATTCAGTCTAAGGAAAATTATTCTCTTGAAAAATTATTACAAGGATAAGCACGAATCTGGATCCGGACCGAACCCGACTAAGTTCTGCCATATTTGAAATTTTGTTCAGTACGTTTTCTGCATTAAATTTTTCACCTAAAAAAAATATTTCTTGAAAAAAGAATTCAATACTCAGGCTCCGGCTCCGCTCCGGCTCCGCTCCGGCTCGGCTCCAACTCCGGCTCCTACTCCAGCTCCGACTTCACTTTCGCTCGGATCTGACTAAGGTTTCTGAACTATTTGAAAATTGTTCGGAACGTCTTCTGACAATAAAAGTTTTTCACCTAAAAAATATTTTTTTTAAAATAAATTCACACCCAGGATCCGGCTCCGGATCCGACTAAGGTTTCTGAACTATTTGAAAATTGTTCAGCACGTCTTCTATCAATAAAATTTTCACCTAAAAAAAAATATTTTTCGAAAAAATCATACTCTGGCTCCGACTTTGAATCCGGCTCCGGCTCCGGCTCCGACTCCAAATCCGGATCCGATTAAGGATTCTGCACTATTTGAAAATTGTTCAACAAGTCTTCTGGCAATAAAATTTTACATCTAAGAAAAATTATTTTTGAAAAAATTTATATACCGAGATCCGTCTCCTAATCCGGATCCGGATCCGGATCCGGACCTGACTAAGGTTTCTGCACTATTTGAAAATTGTTCAGTGAGTCTTCTGGCATTAAATTTTTCACCTAAAAAAATATTTTTTGAAAAAAATTCATACCCAGGTTCCGGCTCCGGTTCCGGCTCCGGCTCCGACTTCACCTTCGGCTCCGGATCTGACTAAGGTTTCTGCACTATTTGGCAATAAATTCTTCTGGCAATAAATTTTTCATCTAAAAAATTTCTTCTGACACCAAAACCACACCACTCCTCATTTATTATCTATACTCCGGCTCCGACTCGGCTCCGACTTCGACTCCGGCTCCGACTCCGGATCCGGATCCGACTAAGGATTCTGCACTAT
>JABUQX010070508.1:42500-54209 GCA_015478945.1 Trachelipus rathkii | reverse complement strand
AGAGAGAGATGTAAATAAAATAAACAATAAAAAAATTATTGTTAAAAATATAGTTATATGATTAGAGAGCCTATTTAGAAACCTTTATTGGTTACTCGTAAAATAAATAGACTTTCTATCTAAATTTTGCTTTTTTTAACTAAAAAATACCCAAAGGGTATCCGCCCGATGGCAGGAATCCGGGGTCTCTCGGCCTCCGGGGAAACTACGGGGTAGACTAAGATGATTTTTGTTTCACATACCCCGTAGGGAGTGGGTCGCATAACCCCGCTCCTTTGGTTTGGTGTCGCAGGGGTTTCCGCCCCTCCCCTGACGGGGTATGGAACAAACGTCCACCCCTCGTTGTTCCCGTCGGCTCGAGCCCCCTAAAATTGATATTTTTACCTTTACAAATAATATATAATATATATATATACTATGTCCAGCCCCCCCCCCAAAAAATAGCCAATTTTTATGTTAATTTTTTTTTTTTTTTTTGTTTTTTTTTATACATTTCCTAACCAAAATTTTACGAGGATTCTAAAAATGTATTTTTCACTGTAGGTTTTGGTGTTTTCGAGATATGTTTTTTTTTTTTTTTTTTTTTTTTTTATTATTAATTATTAATTAATTATACAGTTTCCTCGTAAAATTTTTGCCAGTTCAGCAATGTATTCCTTTTCCCGGTAGGTGTTGTAGTTTTTGAGATATGGATTGTGGCCTTCTAGAGGCTGGCCATATAATAATAAAATAATAATAAAATATATATATAATGATAAATAATAATAATAATAATAATAATAATAATATAATTAAATAATAAAATAATATAATAATAATAATAATATATAATAATAATATAATAATAATAAAAATGGAAGGATCTAAACCTATAATTTATTAATAATTTATTTATTAAAACTAAAATAATAATTACCTCCTAAAGTCTAAGCCAGTGGTTTCTCAAACTGTGGGTGACGCGGTCCACCGATTAGGGTGACGCAGTTCCCCCTCAAGGGTGACGCGAAGATTTGAACATTCATAATTGTATTTCAGTTTTCATTTAAAAATTTTAATCGATTTTGAATTTTCCAACTTTGTTAAGTCATGATTCTACAAAATTTGCCTATATTTTTATTTTTTTTTTTTTTAACCGGACATTATTAGATATTCAAAGACATTTCTAATAGAAAAACGGATTATATATGTAAATTTAAAAAAAATTGGCAAACAAAATTCGATACGTTTGGTTATTGATCAACGCATTTCTGATTCACATAAAACTTTTTGGGTCACGTGGTTTATATGTATGAATTTTTCCGTGACGAATATCGTCAATATATTATTATTAAGTGGAAGGAAACATTTTATCAATTAATATATATATATATATTATATATATATATTATATATATAATATATATATATATATAATTACTAGGTTTATATATATATATATACTATATTATACTATATATATATATATATATAATTATATATTATTATATATATACTATATATATATTATATATATAATATAATCATATATATATATTATATATTATATATATATATATATATATATATATAATATATATATATATATATATTCTTTTAGAATTTAACATGGGGCGATTTCGGCAAAGTTGCATTATTCAAAGGAAGCCGAAATCGAAAGATTTGAGAACCACTTGTCTAAGCAATGAATTATACGAATGTTGTGACAACTGTAACATATTTTGTGCCTAAGGAATATCTTAAATTGTTGAAAATACGTATTGCATCCATTTTCATTTTTAATATTTTTCTATTAACGAAATACAAATTATTTCCATAAAAATTTTAACTATTAACGACGTAGTTTTCCTTCTAAAAAATAAATAAAGAAAAGCAAAAAGATTGCTTTTTGAGAAGTCTGTGATCACCACAGTGTAGATACTATTTTATATTTATTTATTCCTTTCATTTATTTATTTTATATAACTTTGTTTCAGTGATATTTACCTAAAAAATAATATATAGAACCTATGATATATATATATATAACTATATCATATTAATTTATATATATATATATATATATATATATATATATACTATATATATTAGGTAGTATAGTATTATATATATATTGATATATCATCAATATAACTATATAGTATATATTAGATTATATAGAGTATAGTATATATAGTATATATATATGTATAGCTAGTATATATATATGATATATATTATATATATATAGTATATAGGGCTATAATATATATGTATAGATATAGGTATTATATATACTATATTATATTATATATATATTATACTTAGATTATATAGGGAACCTTAAGTAAACTGTGCTCCTCAAAATAATTTAGTATTGGAAAGGTTGGTAAACCTGTATAGTATTCCTCACATAAAAACCTTTTTAAAAAAATAAAATAAAATAATAATCATTGTCCTTTATTTTAAAAGCATTCACCAATCTCTATATATTTATTTATTTATATAATATATATATATTAATATATAATATATTAATATATATATATTATATATATATATATAGTATAATATATATATATAGTTATATAATATATAGTTAGTATATATATATATATAATAATATATATAATATATGTATATATATATGTATATAGATGGTCGATTTGTTTTAATGCTCACAGTATGTAGCTAGAGAACGGCAAGTCCTACAGGTAACTAATTAATATATTTGGGAATCAGCCGAAAATTCTAAGGATGGAATTTAACTTTTTTTTTTTTTTTTTGTTTTTTTTTTGAAGTAGATGTTTTTTTTAACTAAAGGAATAACCTAGGGTAAACCGCAAAGATGGCAGGAGTCGGGGGCTCTCTCGGCCCCCCGGCGGACGACGGGGGGGTCTATCCCCCCTCCGGGGATGGTCCTCCGGAGACCCCCGCTCTTGGTCTTTGGGGTGTCGGCGGGGGTCCTCCGACCATGGGCCCCTCCCGGGTATGAACGTCCCCCCTCTGTCCCCCGTCCGCTCGAGCCCTCCTAAATTTGGTGAAATAATTTTGTTTTTTTTTGGAAAATTTTAAGGTTTTTTTTTAGGGGGCTCGGAGCCGACGGGGACAGAGGGGGATGTTTCATACCCCAGGGGGATGGTCGGAGGACCCCCGCGACACCCGGAAAGAAACAAAGGCGGGGGCTCCGGCGGCCGTCCCGGAGGGGGGGATTAGTCCCCCCCCGTCGGCCACCGGGAGGCCGAGAGACCGCCCGACTCCTGCCATCTTTGCGGTTTATCCTTGGGTATTTCTTTAAGTAAAAAAAAAATTACTTCAAAAAAAAAAAAAAAAAAAAAGAGTTAAATCCCATCCTTAGAATTTTCGGCTGATTCCAATATATAATATTGTTTTACTGTAGGAACTGCCGTTCTCTAGCTACATACTGTGAGCATTAAGAAAAAATCTGACCATTATATATATATATTTATATAATATAGTATATTATATTATATATATATATATATTAGGTAGCTTACTAATACTAGTATTAGTATATATATATATATATATAGTAGTATATTATATATTATAATATATATAATAATAAATATATATATATACATATATGTATAAATTATATTATATAGTATATTATATATATAGATATATATATATATATATTATATATATATGTATTTTTACTATATATATAATATATATTATAGTATATATATATAGTAAGAACAAAAAATTAAATACAAATGGAAATTGAAAATAAATCATTTGAAAGCTCAAAATATAGAAAAGTAGTTCTTTTATAGCAAATCGAATTTTTAATTTTAATTTTGCTATAAAAATTATTACCAACCTTTTCAATACTAAATTATTTTTGAGGAGCATGGTTTTATCTTAATGGTCTATATATATTTATACTATTATATATATATATATTATAATACTATATATATATATTATAATAATAATATATATATTAATATATATATATATAATATATATATACGTATATATATGTATATATATATATATATATATATATATATTATATTATATATAATATATATATATATACTTATTATATATATATAATATATATAATATATATTATATATATATCTATATATATATATATATATATTATATAATATTATTACGGTATTAAAAGCTCTATAGAATTTTAGCTGCCCCTCCTAGTTTGAAAGCTTTACGACGCATATCATATATATATATATATATTATAGTATATATATTATATATATAGTATATTATATATATATATATAATATAGTATATATATATACTATACTATTATATAATATATACAGTATATATATATAAGGGGTTATTAGTAATATATATATATATATATTATATTATATCATAGTTTCAGTTTAGTTTGAGGCCAAGATTTCTGTTCAAGAAATAAAAACTAAAAAATAAAGGGTAAAATTGAAAAAATCATATTGTTAGGAAAATTGTTAATCTTTTAATATGTTTAAAAATAAGTTTAGAAACTTTCAAAAAAGTAGAGAATTATTACTCTTTATTATATATATATATATATATATATTATATATATATATATATATAATATATATATATATATTATATAATATATATATATATAATATTTATAATTATATATTTTATTATATTAATATATATATATATAATATTATACTATATATTATTATATTATATATAATATATATTATATTATAGTAATATATATATAGGATCATGTCCGATTATCCGCTTCCTCCTCCATTTATCTATCTATTTGTTATTATTAATTTGAACAATATATTTTAACTTAAATTATTAATTTTATATCAAATTTATTTATTTTTTCAATTTCTTTTTAATTATATTAAATAGCAGCTTCTAATTCATTTTTTAATGAAATAAATTATAGGACACAGACATGTTAACACTCTAAAATGTCCTACTAAATACTGTTGACGGCAATTTCTTAGATAAGCAGGCAATAAAAAGTACCTTGAACATAAAACGTACTAAAATGTTGCTAGACATGCATAAATCGTTCCAACAAATTTATAATTTAACCTCATGAAGCAAATTTTTTAAAATATATATATATATATATATATATATATACTATATATACTATATATATATATATATATTGATATATATTATATTATATATATAATAGTTATATATAGTATATATATATATTATATAGTCTACATATATATATGGACAAAGTTGCTTTACAGCCCACAAGGAACGGGAGGTCGGATCAAAAAAAATTCTTCACAGGTAGCATAAGGTTACCATATTTTAATCTTAAATAACGGGAACGCACTCACCTCGCGCATATATATATATATATATATATATAATTATTATATATATATATATATATATATGTATAAATATATATATATTATATATATATATATATATATATATATTATAATATTTATATATTATATATATATGATATATATATTATATATATATTAAAATATTATATATATATATATATATATATATTATATTAATATTATATATTACCGCTTATTAAGGGCAATGGAAGTATCACAAATATTTTTCAGATGAATGTATTTTTTTTAGAATATCAATTTCACCAAGCAACATTCTGTAAAATTCGGAACACGTATAATCGAAATTAAATTTGTTTATTAACACTGCTTTCAAAGTTTTCACAGACAGTTGAGTTTTTTCACTTGTCCAAATCAAGTTCATAGCAGAAAATACTCTTTCTGTTGGAGCATTAGTTCCTGGTAAACAAAGAAGAAATTCAACCATTTTCAGGATATTAGAATATGGCACATTTTTAGCTTGAAAGTGCGAAATGATTTCGACCCAACAATCACCAGGAGATGTTTTCTTTGAATTCCAATTGTCCAACATTTCTGGGGTCACATACTGTTTAACGAACACATATTCGTCATAAAGTGCAGTCTCGTCTATTGTAAAGGTAGGGATGAGTTCGAGAATAAACTTAAGAGTTTCTGCTACTTCCTCCCAGCACGGTATTCTCTTTAGTGTTACCCAAGTAAATTGTTTTAAGTTTTTAAGTGGATTGATCCATTTAGATAAATAATCAAAGGCAGTTTTGTAGAATGTATGAACATACTGTTTAAATTTTGCAACTTCTGATTCCAGGCCTTCTCTTACCAATTTTTGAAGAATCGTTGTTACAGCTAATGGAATAAAGCAGTCTTCGCTCTTAGAGGCCATATTATTTTGTAAATCATTTAATGCTGACATTACTTCGAAAATTGTAATTGTATCCCCTTCAATCTTTTCAATAGTCATGTGAAAAGTGGACGCTTGACTGTGGATAAAGTAAAGCCATGCTTCAGATAAAGGATTTTCAAAAAATGATTTTATCACAAAAGGGCATTTTTCTTGTGACTCAAAAAATGATTTTAAGGGGGCATACATTGTCAGAAGACGTTCAACCGCAGGGAGTAGAGCAAGCCATCTGGTTTTGCTATATCCTAATATTTGCTTGTATTCTTGATTAACAAATTCACAAAATTCTTTAAGTTTTTCAACTCTTACTGTGTATATATATAGAAATGAGAATATATTTTTGAAACGATGCCTTCAATATCAATAGGAAGAGCATCAGCAGCTGTCTGAATAGTGTTGTGAATGATATGAGCAGAACATCCTATTCCAACTAAACCATGTCCCAAGTCCTCCTTGAGTTTTGTAAAAACATTGTTAACGCCCTTTCTAGATATACCCCCAAAATTGCAATTAGTATTATCTGCGCAGAGAGCTATTGTTTTTTCTTTTGCATTCATATTTTTTAAGCATTCAATTAAAAATGCAGAGATTGTGTTAGATGTTTCCGAGGGCAATGATTTTACTTCTAAAAGTTTCATCTGAATCCCTTTAACAGGTTGGAAATATCTAACAAGTACTGGGAATATTTTTATGTCCTTGTGATTTGAAGCGTCGGTCATAATCGAAATAAAATTGGCTTCTCGAATATCAGTCTGCAGTTCCGATATAGCTATTGGAGTAAAGACATTTAATACAATTGCCTCCGCTTTTGTACGGGCACATGTAAACTTAGGGTCAAAACAAGTCTTGATTAATTTTGAAGAGCAATCCATAGATTTGAAAGATTGATTATGTTGCACTAAGTGATAGGCAAATGCTCCTTCAGCCGCGGCTAATTTAAGTTCTTTGTCACCAAAAATGTCATTTCTGAAAAACGTTGTGAGTGTTGAACTTGATGCACTGGCACGCAAAGCAGTTTTATGTTTTTCAGTATTTAAATGTTGTGTAATATCTGTTCTTCCTCCATGACTGATATTAAAGCTGGAAGAACATATGTTGCAACGAACACATGATTCCGTAAATGTCTTTTTCATATATGGGTATTCTTTCTCAAGGTCCTTATTGAAAACACATTTCCTCTTGCCTTTGGGGGCCATTATTTCAATTAATTTTAAATTTTCAACAGGCCTTAAAATTTAATAAAAATTTAGCTTTGAATATATATATATAATATATATATATATATAATATATATATATATATATATATATATATATATAATATATGAATATATATTATATATATATATTATATATTATATAGTATATAATATATATATATATGTATTATATATATAATATATATTATATATAATTTTAATTGTGAATAAGACGGCTCCCGACCACAAAAAGTGTAAGAAATTTTATTTTTAGTGTATAAATAATTTTTTGTAAAGTAAGAAATTTTTAAAATATTTTTGCATTTACATCGTCGATTTTTATTTCCCTCAACCTGTCGTGGAGGCCGCCTATGAGTCGCTCCCCTCTAAGATACCCATTCTTGTCCATGCAATTTGCAATATATATATATCAGTATATATAGTATATATATATATAGTATATATTATATAATATATATATATATATATAATTATATATATATATATATATATATATATATATATATATATATATATATATATATATATATTATATATATATAGTAATGGCAGAATGGATATTTTCTACCCGTGAGTGACCTGCTAAATAATCTATATTTTTTAATGTATAAAAATAAATTTCTGTAAAATAAGAAAATTTAAAAATGCATTATAAATAAAAATTGTATTATTTATCCAGTACTCACGGGGTCAGGAGTGTAAATTTCTATTAAAAATATAACAATTAAAAGAACTAAAAAATTGCAAAAATGTTACTTCACATACGATTTTCAAATAAAATTCATAAAAAAAAAAATTTGAAAAGGTGCTTTTTGTTAACTTCATGTCGATATTTTTGTAACGTATCTTTAATTAATCCCTATTTTGTTATGACTTATGAAACATTTGCCGCTCTTGCTCCTGGGTTTTACCGATTTTATTTTCGTGATCAGGAAAACGGGGACATACATTTACATTACCTGTACTTGATTTTACGAATCCTACAAGAAAAATCAATATATTTAAAATATATTGAATAATAACTAAAAGTCCAGGAGAGCTCGTCTTATGCACAATTACAATATATATATATATATATATATATATATATATATATATATATATATATTATTTTTATAAAATATTATATATATATATATATATATATATATATATATATATATATATATATATATAGTATAGTATAAGGCCTTAAATAAAAAATAACTTGTTGTCACACAGAGCGATCAAAGAAGACTGTTATTTTTTTTGACATGTTTCGCTCCCTTCGCTTATTCACGTACATAAATTCAAAGACTACATCTACATGTTTCGAACATGATCTCTTCTCAGTTTTCCTGCCTTTATAAGTATAGCGATTTCATGCCTAGCCTATATGCTGCTTGCAGCTGCTAAATTTCAAGATTTATAATGTTTACAAACGTAAGTTGTAAAATAAGCATAAAAATTTGGATTCATTTTCATCTGTTTTAAAATACGGGACAATTGATTAAAAAACGGGACAGGATACAAAAAACGGGACAGTGGTTTGAAAAACGGGACTGTCCCGGAAAATACGGGACGTCTGGTAACCTTAAGGTAGCATCTATGATACATAAATAGATGTTCTATGGGCGAAATGAAAATTTTTTTAACCTATGTTCTAGGGACGAAATTAGGTTAGGTTAGGTTAGGTTAGGCTAGGTTAGGTTAGGTTAGGTTAGGTTAGGTTAGGTTAGGTTAGGTTAGGTTAGGATAGGTTAGGTTAGGTCAGGAAAGGTCAGGAAAAAAATTTCATTTCGCCCCTAAAGCATCTATTTATGTATCATAGAGGCTACCTATAAAAATTTTTTTTTGATCCGAGCTCCCGCTCCGTGTGGGCGTTAAGTAACTTTTACCTATATATATATATATATATATATGATATATATTATATACTATATATATATATATATATATATATATATATATATATACTTAGCCATATTTAAGATGTGATCAGTAAAAAAATTTGAGTAGGCCCTATGTTGACTCAAGCCGCGTGAGTCACTATTGGGTTGACTCGCGTTGAGTACGCAAGTAGATTGACTCACTATATATAATATAAATATTATTATATATAATATATATATATATATATATATATATATATTATATATATTATATTATATATATATTATATATTATATATATATAAATATATTATATATATATATATATATATATATATATATTATATACTATATATATAATATATATATAATATAAGTCGTTTTAATGATTTAAACTAACGAACCCCTAGAGTCAGACCTCAATAGATATCATTAGTCTGGGTCTCTCGTCCTCTATGTGGACGACGGGGGGACCCTCTGTCATCCATCGGCTCGAGCCCCCTAATGGAAATATATGCTTCCTTGAACCTCAACCTCAACTTACTCGCATAGTTAATTGACTAAATAAAATTCTATCTGAAAGATTATTATTATTATTATTATTATTACTTTTATTTATTTTAATTATTATTATTAATTATTATTATTATTATTATTATTATTATTATTACACTATTATTATTATTATTACTGTACTAAATATTAGAATTAATAAATTCATGTGTTGAAGAATTTTTTAATAAAATTGATGAAGCAAAATAATGTATAAAAGAAATGCCCTTTTTGCAAAAAAATCGAACTCAAAATCAAAAGTCTCACGCTAATCTTAGCCTAGCTTAAGTAAAATTGTATTGCTAAGGTGTCAGAAATTTAGAAAAAAGTACGAAAAATATCATTGCCTGCGTTTCTAGGATTTGGCCAATTCTTCTTCTTTTTTTTTGTGTGTTTTATTTTACAAAAAAAAAAAAAGAAAGCTAAAAACTAAAATTTCTCAAAATAATTAGTTCATTACTTTAACTTTCGTTGTGTGAAATATATAAGAAAAGTAATTTATTTCACTTTTCATTGTTTCAATAAGTAATTAGTTAGAAAAAAGTTCAAACTTTTAACAGCATGCGCGTTGTTGTTCATTTTGTTCGATTCAGTACGTTTTAAAAGAAAATTGGATTACGCTTAACTGGAAGCTGATAATCGACATGAGCCTATTATATAATATTATATATATTATATATATATTAATATATATATTATTATACATATTATATAATATATATATAATATATTACTATATATATATCTAATATATTATATTTATATATTATACTATATATATATATATATATATATATATATATATTATATATATATATATATATGGTCAGCCTCTAGAAGAGGACCAATCCATATCTCAAAAAACTTCTACACCTCACAGCAGTGTAATACGTATTGATAAAAATGAGTTTGATGAATATTTTTCACCTTGTGCGGTGCCCTGCTAGGCCCTACGCCCGAGAGTGGACGGGAAGAGCGTGGCATGTCCTGTAGGGTGTTTGCTTATATTCACCACAGGATGATTTGTTGCGTTCTTCTTTTATTTCATCGTGGCGTAGTGGTCAAGCACTTAAGCGGTCATCTGCTAGGGCCAGGTTCAATCCCAGCAGGGTGAATAACTAATAGGGTATTTTTATCAATACTTATTACACTGCTATGAGGTGTAGAAGGATGAGCAGTACCCTTATCAATATAATACAAATCACCCGTTTGAATTTGGAAAGTTTTTTTAAAAATGTTTTCACCTTGTTTGCGGTGGCCCTGCATATACCATACGCCCGAATGTAGGCGGAAGAGCGTGGCATGCCCTGTAGGGTGGGCTGCTATATTCACAAGGAAAGATTTGTTGGTTCTTCTTTTAATTCACACGTGGCGTAGTGGTCAAGCACTTAAGCGGTCATCTGCTAGGGCCCAGGTTCAATCCCAGCAGGGTGAATAACTCAATAGGGGTATTTTTATCAATATATATATATATATATATATTATATAGTATATATATATATATATATATTATATATATTAATATATATATCTATGTATATATATATATATATTATATATATATATATATGACTATATAATATGGTTTTGAGAAAGCCTGAGAATTAGGCCGTGATTTAAAAAAAAAAACTAAAAAATTTGAGAACAAAAAGGTGTTAATAAAGGAAGAGAAAGAAAGTCACGATGAAAATAATTAGCTGAAAGCAATCGTCGAAAAAAAATAAAATAAAAAACTTTGCACTTTGAAGGTTTCTTCGAGTTTTTTTTTTTATTATCCTTTGAAATTACAACAAAAACCTTTGTGAAAAAACCAAGTTCATTTTTTTTCTCAAAAGAACCGTT
>JABUQX010070508.1:35000-37500 GCA_015478945.1 Trachelipus rathkii | reverse complement strand
AACACAAAACTCATGTGCAGAAACAGCACCCCTAGTTTTACGAGGGCGACGGAAAAGGTGGAGGTACGCGAGTGAAAAGCTCCCTCGAGCACCTGCCGCAGCGGTACCTATAGAAAAGAGATAAGCACCAACATCGCGCCGCAAAAGATAGAGGGTCAAGTGAACTGGAAGTACAGAACAGTTTATAAGTCCTTTGGCCTCTTGACTCGACCCTGTCCAACAGCCGGGTGAAACCAGAGCCCCCCAGATATGAGAGCAGTACTCCATCCATACAAGGGCGGATGAGGCCTTGTATAGCTGGAGTAACTGAGAAGAGGAAAAAATTTCTCGCAGTCTAAACAGAACTCAGTTTCTTTGAGGCCGCTCTAGCAACCGTTTGTGATGTGAGGTTTCCAAAGACATTTTTTTGTTTATGTTAAGCCAAGAGTTTATATTGTCGACAGGAGAGACGAGAGAACCGTCGAAAGGATAGGAAAGTTGGAAGGTGTTTAGAGAGGGAGATATTGTAGAAGTTGAGTTTTTAAAGATTGAATTTCACAAGGTTCAGACGACCCCACCAGAAATTCTCTCCCGACAGCGCAGAATAGAATCGGAATAAGATTAGAACGAGAGGCATTTCTATGAAGTAAAAGAAGGAGCAGAATTGAATGAGTTGAAGAATGAAGGGTGAGTCAATCCGGCATAAGAGTGAAAGAGTTAGAATGTGCAGGTGAGAAGATGCATTATGAAAGTAGGAATAAGTAGGGATAAGACAGAACCCTGAGGAACACCACTATTGAAGGAAAAAGAAGAAGTCAACCCCATCAACACGCCGATATTGAGCGATTTGAAAGAAAACTTAGACATAAGTAAGCAAAGAGAAGGAGGAAACCCCAAGGAGGGAGCTTGGAGAGCAGTGACGCGTGCCATACCCGGTCAATGCTTTGGATATGTTCAACGGCCACCCACGCAAGTCTCCGCGTAGTTCCTAAGGGCGGAAAACCATAAATCGGTAAGCATAGGAACGTATACGCAGTAACTCGAGGCGCCGAAGCCCCCGTACTGGCATCGGAAAGAACGGTGGAATGAGATTCCAGATGATCTAAGAAATGAGAGTTGATAAGAGAGTTTTCAAAGATCTTAGATAGAATACAAGTAAGAGCTATATGGCGATAGTTAGAAGGGTCAGAGCGGCTTTCTTTTTTCGGAATAGGTGGACATTGCGTGCTTCCAACACTGGCAGGGAAAGTGTTTAGTATTGAGACACAGAGAATATAGTTGAACGAGGGGCGGGGATAGCACGGAAGCACATTCTTCCTCAAAACTCGGGGAGGGAATGCCAATCCGGGCCATCCGCCTTCCTAACGTTCGTAGATTTAGAGCCCATGCACCGATCAAATGTAATCACAGTAGGCATAGGACACCTGAGAGGAGAAGGAGGAGGATGAGGAATACCAGAATCGTGCAGGGTTGAGTTAGAGGAAAACAGGAGGCCGAAGAGATTGGCCCTTTTTCAGTTGGAGATTATGCTACAGAACCAATCAGATCGAACCAGAGGAGGAAAGACAGATTTACAGAGTTGTTAGGAATGTTTTTGGCAAGAGGCCAGAAAGATTTTGTCAGTAGGAGAACCAAGGAGGTTAGCGCACTTTCCGTTGATGAAAGCCAGCTTTGCTCGTCGAAGAGTATCCCTGCAACGAATTTCTAGCTGAATGAAAATTAGCAGAGTGATAGGAGAACGAGAATTTTTCCAATCTCGATACGCACTGTCTCTAGCCTGAATGGTCAGAGAACAAGCACGATCGAACCCTGGATTTTGAGGAGAGAAAGATTTAGTCCAAGAAGGAATGAACCTGCTCATCCCATTAACAATTACAGTTCCCACTTTATCGGCAGAACCCGAAGCGTCACCAGAGTCAAAGCAGTCATTTCCAGTTTATAGTTAGCGTAGAAGGCAACGCAAGGCCCCCAATCAGCCCGATCAAAGTGCCAGAAAACGCGTAGGGCAGAATGGAGCTGTTGGAGAGAAAGTTTTAAAATTAGATATAAGGTTGTGGTCAGATTTACCATAGGAGCGAAGGTGGTGTATTTATAGAGAGAAGGACTAGTGGTGAAACATAGGTCAAGTGTGTTCAAGAAATCGTTTGGGACGATCCGGAATGTGTGTGTGTGGGTTCTTAATTGTTCTCCAGATCGTTGAGAATGCTAAATGATTCGGCTCCTCCCCACTAAATCAGTAATAGAAGGAATCCCAACTTCTAGTGTTGTTGTACATTGAAATCACTAAATAGAGGAACTAAGTATTTGGATGAGAAGATATAACAGTCTCGTGAGAAGTAGTAAGGTAATCAAAAAAAGGCATGAAAATCTGTTCTGTTAGGAGAACAGTAGCAGAAGCACAAGATTATTGTAGTTGAAGGAAGAAAGATTTTAAGCCACAGAACATCGAAGTTAGGAGATTCGAGATTCTCGAGACGTGTTACAGGAGTGTTTATGTTTACATGGGCACATACTCCACCCT
>JABUQX010070508.1:25000-30000 GCA_015478945.1 Trachelipus rathkii | reverse complement strand
CTCAACGTAACGAGTTAAAGAATCTTTAAAAACAAGAATATATTTAGCCCCTGACGCTTTACATGGAGGTAAAGGTCCGATAATGTCAGTATGAACCCTACAGAAAGGTTGATATGGAACGGGATACTTGAAAATAGGCGCTCTCTTAGGAATATTACCCTTCACCCTAAGACAGGAAGAACATTCTTTACAGAAATCATAAACTAACTTTGACATCTTTGGAAAGATGTACCGTTCTCGGATACGTTTTTCTGTTCTCACGTGACCTAAATGGCCAGCCCCCAAACTAGAATGATTAAGACTAAGAATTGTATATACAAGAGATTCTGGGACTTCTATGAGATATTGCATTTCCTTTGTAACATAATATAGAATATCGTGGATGAGAACATGAGGAAAATTAATACTTTGGCCATTTGTTTTAATGGAATCAAAGATTGGAGAAAGTCTTGAACACTTTCTTTGCTCCGTTTTTATCACATCGGATGTGAGATTGAAAAACTTCTTTGTAAGACCAGAATAATCGATACTGGAAATTGAATAAATTGGAGCGAGAGAGGTGGGAAAACGAGACAAATAATCCGGGCAGATATTCTTTTTCCCTTCAATATAAAAGATTTCAGGATTGAACGAATTGACTTTGATGGCCCATCTTGCCATTTTATTTAAGTCTTTATTCTTAAAAATAGCAACCAATGGTTGATGATCTGTATAAATACGAATTTTATACCCGAAAACTATGTTTCTAAACTTAGCTAAAGACCAAGTGATAGCAAGTGCTTCCTTTTCAAGGGAGGAATAATTCTTCTCTGATTTACTCAATGTACGTGAAGCAAAAGAAACAGGACGGTCATTGCCTTGATCATCCTTCTGTGCCAACACAGCACCTAAACCTACGTTACTGGCATCTGTTGAAATAATAAATTCCTTGTTAAAATCCGGAAATTGAAGCAATGGTTCGATGATTAATTTACGTTTTAACGTATCAAAAGCTATCTGTTGCTCACTGAGCCAGACGAATTTAGCGTTCTTTTTGAATAAGGATGTGATGGGTTGAGCAATGGTTGAGAACAAAGGCACAAGATTACGAAAATAAGACACAAAACTAACAAAAGAACGAGCAGAATTTACATCGGTGGGAACCGGAAACGACTTCAAGGCTTGCAGCTTTACAGGATCAGCTGATAAACCTTTTGAACTGATCATAAACCCTAAATAAACTAACGAACGTTTAAAGAAATTAGCCTTCTCCAACTTCACTTTAAGTTTCGCTTTCTTTAACGCGGCAAAAACTAAGACTTTGATAATGGGATTCTATATCTTTCGAATACACAATTATGTCATCGAGATAAATTAATGCATGAATCCCTAATAAATGAGAGAGAGCGAGTTCTATTACTTTACAGAAAACATTGGACGAATTTCTCACACCTTCAGGTACCATCTTATACTGATAATGCCCTCTGTGAGAAGAAAAAGATAAATACGGCTTGCTTTCATCAGCAACTTTTATGCCATATGGATTCGAGGAGACATCTAAACTTGAAAAGATATGTGCATTACTTAACTTGGAAATCGTTTCTTGCACATTATGGATAGGCGATTGGAGAGGTACAATACTTTTATTTAACTTTCTAAAATCCAAAATTATTTTTGGCTTTAAATCACCTTGAACCGGGAGAACAATAAGAGGATTTGAATGTGGAGAATCAGAATTCTCTATGTACCCTTGGACGATACACTCGTCAATCCAGCTGTTAATATCAGCCTGAAATTTGTGCGGGAGTTGATGATTTGGAGTATAGAAATATTTTTGTGAGTCAGGCACAATTTCTATTTTGAATTCACCTAATGGACTACATTCGACTTTATCATCCCCTAAAGCAATAACATCTTTATGAGCTAAAAGAAAATCTAAGATCTGCTCCAATTGAGCACTATCTTGCAACACCAACAAATCAGATTCTTTCTTCGATTTAGAAAGCAAAATTTCCTTGTAAACATCGCGAAGTTGATCATCGGATAGACCTTGCGACGATTCTATTTTATTTATAATAGAATAAGAACTACGAAGAGAGAGAGGATTAGCATACGAAACAACTGTATTCTTATCAATTGTGATAGCGGAAGGACTGAAGTTTACACATTTAATCAACATAGTACCATCTACTACTGTACTAAGAACATTTGCAAAAAGAACATTGGATATTGAATTCTTCTCACTTACAAGAGGAATATCATTAGGCGGCGAAGTTCCAGCCTGAGAACGAATATTAACAGAGAGAATGGCGCTAGAATAGGCTTCGAACTTAACTGTGTTCGGCAAAAACAACTCATAACATTGATCGTTATAAATAGATAATTCATGGACAAGAGATTCATCTTCAAAATTAAGATGACTTAAATTAGACGGAGAACGAACAAAATTGACATTTGACTCTTCAAAAAGTGGATGCGATTTATCGTACATGCGAGGATCGATACTAGTTTTTGAATCATATATTAAAGGATCATAAACAACCAGAGGAATTTGTGTGCACCCGATATGTTCATTCATGTATAAACACTCATTTTTAAAATCGAAAACTACCGGTAAGGAACCTAAAATATCCGTACCAAGAAGCATATTTCCGCTAAAAGAACATTGATCTCCAACAACAATTGCATGGATATTAAACAGACGATTGTTTAATAACATTTGGAGTTTGACACGTCCCAGATTTTGGACGACGTTACCAGAAATAGATTTTAAGACTATGTTGTTTTCTTCTAATTTGAGAGGATATAACTTCTTTAAACTCTCGAATACCTTCCATCTCAGAAGCGAGACCCCACTCCCCAAATCGATATACGACGTTATCCCATATATAAACTCATATTCGACCGTTAAATCGATCTTAACATAAAAACTTTTCCCTATAAGAGGAGTTCCTTCAACACTATTTACATCAGTGAGACACGGATTTGAATTAACTATATTGACTATATTAGCCTCTAAATTGGACATCACCACATTGCGAGACTGAGAATGCGTGGTCCCATTCAAAAAAATGACCCCCTAGACGAATAAGAATGAACAGAATTACGAGAAAAACGATGCGGATTACGCAGATTTGCACGGCGATTTCGGGAGAAATCGTGCGGAAAATGAGGATTAACTTGGGTGAATTCGTGCCCAAAAGAATGATTTCTATCAGATTTATTATAAAAACTTGCATCAGGATCATATTCGGAATCAAAAGACTACTGTACTTCAGGATTCTCTTCAGAAAATCGATACGAGTGCGGTGATTCATTTCTTACTATTCTATTTCCGTGTTTTTGTACCGCGGTTTCACCGTAATTAAATCGCATATTACGCCCCTTATTTACATTATTGACACCCTTGGAGTATGAATTTGTCATATTTTGACCCTGATTCCCATTATAATGACTTCTGGAATAGTTTTGAGCATTGTCAAAACGTGAATTTGACCCTCCTTGAACAGTCGGATTTTTACCAAAACTTGCTTGGCTATGATTAACACTGGAGTGTTTTTGAGAATAATTATTACTATTATTAGAATAATTGGAATGATTTGAATGATTTATAACCCTGAAACGACGTAAACCTTCCTCTGAAAGAGGTTGCCAAATTGTGCCCCGACATTTAGCTTCCGAACCCCTAGAATGACTTTTGTAACACAAACTACAGAAAGGTCGAAAGATACAAGCGGCAGTGCCGTGTCCATTATTCTCACATCGACGGCAGAACAATGGTTTTCTTACCTTAGGACTCCTAGCAACAGAATTATTCACATTGGAAGAACGATCACGATAAAAACTTGGAACACTTTTAACATTATAAGACTGATGTGTTGAGGGAGGAGGAGAGATTTTCTCTGTTTGCGTAGCATACACCGGACTAGATTGAACAGAATTCGATGTTCTGTTAAAAGAAGAAACTACCTTACCATTATTTAAGACACTTGTCTTTCGTAAATACGTTTGTACCTGTTGAGGTATTGTTTTATCTATGCTAAATTCTTCATGTATAATCTTTTGGAATTGAGGCTTGACATTCGAATATAAATTAGAAAATAAGAGGAGACGACGCTGTTCGTCACTAAACTTTATATCATGTAATAGAGCAGCAGAATCGATGAATGATTGTAATGACCTCTGAGCCTCTGTTAAGAACTCGGGTAAGGAATGATTAGGTGACCATTTGGTACCTACAAAATCACTGAACGTTTCGAACGTGGATTTAGACACGAGAGGATTGAGAACTAAGGATAGATCATTTTTAAACGACTCCCAGGAAACAGCCCCTTTTAATTCCGGCGTACTTTGCACTAAATAAGCCACATTACCTTCTTTTTGCGAGACAAACCTTATATAGGCTCTCAATTTTTCTATATCGCTTGTAATCCCTTCATCTGCGAAGTAAGCGTCAACAGAATTAAACCAACCTGATAATTCAGGTCCACACCAACTATTATTAACAAACCCTATCAGCAGAGGAATATTCGGACGTGAATGTGACAACCTGTCAATGTTAAGAACTGGACGTTGCATGGTCTCGGAATTAATAAAAGAATCAGCCGAAGAAATATTTTGTGCTACGTTTTCGTCAGCAGAATTTTGTACATCAATAACAATATTATCAGCGTTAGGATTATCAGAAATGTTGTCAAGATTGGAAATGTCGTCAGTGGACATGAATGAAAAATATTAAGAAAGAAATGGAAATGGACAACACACAAGAAACATATACAGACGAATATATGAAGAAAATATGAAATACTTTAAAACCCAAAACTTACAAAACTGCACTTCTTCCAGTTGACTATTTCGATATACTGTACGCGATATCCAATATGCATACAAAAGAAAATATTAAAAGAGAAGGGCATTTGCCTTCTTGTTAACAATCATTAATAAAAAAAATAATAATAATAAAAAAAATAATAATAATGAAAAAAAATAATAATAATAATAAACTCTGTTTCCTGTCTACC
>JABUQX010070508.1:0-20000 GCA_015478945.1 Trachelipus rathkii | reverse complement strand
AGGGCTTTACTGTTTCGATGTTGGGCTGAATATTGTGGATTGATCACAGTTAATTAAATTTTACTAAATGCGGCAAATTTCTTCATCAAAAGTTTTCCAGTTGAACATTAGGTTGTAGCTCTGTAAACTAAAGTTTTTTGATAGATTCTTTGTAAATAGTCGTGAATAGGACCCATAGTTCATATACAGACCTTATCAGTGGGTTTTGACATGCATGCCTGTAGATAATGAGCCCGTCAGAAATTAACATTGATTTTGATGTCTAAAAAAACAGATAGCATTATTAACCTAAGTTATCGTATGTAAATTTTAAGCATGACAACTCTTGAATTCTACTGATGAACTGATGTATATGATCTATGCTCCTAAAATAGTGAGGGTGTCGTCGACATATCCTTATGTAAATACGGGGTTAAAGTTGTTTGTTCACGGAAAGTTGTCCGTTGAACAAGGTTGTATGCTCGTTGTATGCAAATGTAGGTCCAAGTGGTGAGCCCATAGACGCTCCATCAGTTTGTTTAAATAAATTTAATTTATGTTTTCTTTAAATTTAAACGGTGTTTGGGTACAACAAATTAATAAAAGGTTCCTCATATGTTGTTCTGATATTTCTGGTGGGGGTAGGTTATTTGAGTGATACACTTCGTTAATTATTATGTCAATCGTTTCAAGAACTGGTACATTTGTGAACAAAGACTCTACATCAAGAGAGGCAAATATATTAGTGTCTTCAAGTTTTAACTTAAAACTTGAAGACACTAATATATTAAAGTCAGACTATACCATAAATCCAAACAACTGTCATTCTTCCTTTAGCCACCAAGAGATGCTTGTTGACCGACAACCAATTCACTTGATATGTACCAATTTAACTGCCCTGAGTCAGCTGTACGTCGACATATATTGGTTTACACACGAATCGATGTCGGACAGGGCATAATCAACATTCCGCTACAGTCCCAGCAAATCTTTGACATTTTTAAAACGGCACTGGTCAATCAACTATTAGCAATATTTCTAAACACTTCACAATATTATACGGATCATGTGAAGTCCAGAAACTTAAAATTGCGGAGGCCTTCTACATCAAAACACGCAGACCAGACATTAACATAAAATTTAATGTATTATCTGTTAGACTAAATATCATTTGATTTAATTATTATATATTAATTTAAGACTCATTCGCTCACAAGAATTAATCCTCTAAAGATGTCTCAAGTTTAGAGACGAAACGCGTCGGAGAATATTATTATTATTATTATTATTATTATTATTATTATATTATTATTATTATTATATTATTATTATTATTATTATTATTATTATTATTATTATTATTATTATTATTAATAATAATAATAATAATAATAATAATAATAATAATAATAATAATAATAATAATAATAATAATAATAATAATAATAATAATAATAATAATAATAATAATAATAATAATAATAATAATAATAATAATAATAATATTATTATTATTATTATTATTATTATTATTATTATTATTATTATTATTATTATTATTATTATTAAAATTTTCAAGCCACATGGACGAAGAGCTAAAACTTTGTAACCATACATAAAAACTAAAATAAAATATTATTAAAAACTAAAAAAAATGGACATTTTTATATAAGTTTATATTGACCGGTTTTCCCCCAAAATTGAAAACACTTAACTTTAAAAATAAGCTTAATATCTCTATTTGCATCATTTAAGCCGAATTTTTATTTGGGCGGTAGGGGATGAACTACTGGTTTCTCAAGAAAAATATTAACGTATTCGGACTCAGGGGAAAAAAATACCATAGAAAATGTTAAAATATCGCTGGAAAAAGTTTTTCTTTTCTTTTAATATAAGGAAAAATTAAAAATAAACAACTTAAATTGGCTACAAACAAATGTCAAAATAAAAAAATGTATGTCTTTTATAATAAAAATTCAATTAAGTTTTTCAAAATTTTTGTGTGAAAAGTTTATACAAAATTGTTTTGGGAGTCGAAAGGAGTCGTTTTTTTTACATCGACTCCCGACTCCGACTCCTTACCCCTGAAAACGCTCGACTCCCAACCCCTGATATATATATATATATATATATAATATAATATATATATATATATATATATATATATATATATATATATATATATATATATATATATATATTAATATATATATATATTATATATAATATATATATAATATATATATATATATATTATATATATATATATATATATATGCACAATTTATACATTGCATATATATATTCATATATTCACAATACACTGACAATGTTCAAATGAAACTTAAAAAAGATTCAAGTTCTTGATACCATTTCTAAATATTTCAGAAACTGGAAAGGCCCAAATATATTCCAGCAGACCACCTTCTGGAGGAGAAGTGGAACAAATCTTGGATAAGCTGGCTGCAGTTAAATGTTCACTACCCAATACCCTTCACTAGGAGCGTTGTTTTCCGTGTGGAATACCAGGAGGTTCTGGGTTGGGCTTGTTTATTAAGTATAATACCCCATTAGCCAGCTCAGCAGCCGTGGAGAGGCAGACTAAGTTTTTCCACTTTGCACTTTTTTGTGTTTGTGTTCTAAAGTTTAAAATTTGCCCACCCACCTCTGATATATATATATATAATATATAATATAATAATATATATATATAAGATTATATATATATATAAAATATAATATATATATAATATATATATATATATATATATATATATATATATATATATATATATATATATATATATATATATAATATAATATATATTTTTTTTATTTATATATATAGTTATATATATATATATATATGATATATATATATATATAATTAAATTAAATTATTTGAGTTAGTCATATTAAATAATTTTTTTTATTTAGGCTAAACCATTTTCTATTAATATTTCAAGGTACTCTTTTTTTTCTTTATAATTCTAAAGTATTTTAGTAATATTTTTATTATTTTATGTTTTATTAAATATTTTTTGTAATAAAATATTATTTATTATGTATAGTATTTTAACATATCATTTATAAACATAGTATTTATAAATAATTTTATACTCTAAAAATTCACAGATATGATATCCGCCAATTGCTTTGGGCAAGGATTAGTCCTATTTTTAATGTTAAAAGCGTATTTAAATAGCGGCTATTCTTTCCTTTTTCTTTTCAATTTTGCATAATCTTATATATTTATTATGTAATAATTTCATTTATTTGACCAACTTTCGCAAAAAAATAAGAGAATATTATCGTAACATTATAAAATTTGCAAAAATAGATCGTTTGTAAAATGTCAACTCGTGCTGAGCACGAGTAGCACGAGTGCAAGAGTCGCCTCTGATATATATATATATATATATATATATATATATATAATGTACCGGTACATATATATATATATACTATTAAATATAATATATATATATATATATATATATATATATATACTAATAATATATTATATATATGGTGAAATTCACTTTAAAACCACAATCCCATATCTCAAAAACTACAAAGCTACAGGGAAAAAGAAATACCATTGTCCGGAATCCTGGTAAAAATTTTTTTTGCGAAATGTTAAAAAAAAAAAATCTCAAAAACTCCAAAAAGCAAACTTCGAAAGCAATACATTTTATTGAATACCTGGCTAAAATTTTAGTTCGGAAAGTGTAAAAAAAAAATAAAAAAAAAAATCTTAAATAAATATGAGTAATATGAGGAGAAAGCCTAATTAAAGAGACCTTTTTATATGTTACTCCTTAAAATAAATAGACTTTCTTTTTTAGTTAAATTTTTTTTTTAACTTAAAGGAAATACCCCAAGGATTACCGAACACCAAATGGGCAGGAGTCGGGTCTCTCGCCTTCCGCGGAACTACGGGGTTAGGACTATTTCCCCCCCCCTCCGGGCGAGCTCTCCGGAACCCCCCGCCTCTTGGTATTTGGGTGTCACGGGGGTTCCTCCGCCCCCTCCCTACGGGTATGGAAAACGTCCCCCCCTGTTTTTCGTGTCGGCTCGAGCCCCTACAATTGCCTTAATACCTTTACAAATAATATATATATATATATATATAAATAATATATATATATATTATATATATATATATATAATATTTAATTATATATATATATAATATACTATGTCCCCTGCTCCTAAAAAAAAAGCCAATCATTTATTTTATTTATTTATTTATTTTATTTATTTTTTACATTTTCCTAACTAAAATTTTACAAGGATTCCAAAAATGTATTTCTTTTCGATGTAGCTATTGTAGTTTTTGAGATATGATTTTTTTATTACAGTTTCGAAACAAGCTTTAAAACTACCAGAAACGAACCAATGTATTCCTTTTCCCTGTAGCTATTGTAGTTTTGAAGATATGGATCGCAGATATTTGCTTCTTATATTATTGCCAGCACCATAATAATATATATATAATATATTAGGGATGGGCCTACTATCGGGACAACTATCCGGTTCCGGCTTATCCGGCCAAGTTTTTGACTATCCGGTATCCGGCCGGATAACCGGATAGTTACTTCCCTAGTAGGTTCTTCCACGTTGGGGGAAATATTTCAAATAATTTGAAAAATTATATATATATATATATATATATATATATATATATATATATATATATAAATATATATATATATTATATATATAGTATATATTTCAAATATATTATATATATATATATATATATATATATATATATATATACTTGCTTAGGCTTTCGATGTTGGGTACCAATGTTATATTATTTTATTCATCATTTATGTTTACTGTACAAAACATTTTGTCTGAAATTTGGTGGTGACACGTTTCATAAATTATATTAATTATAACTTAAGCTTAAGAAAATTTGTATAAAAGAAAAAGAATAAAAAATTGTTGATTGTTGAATATTTAATCATTTGCTAAAATCTCTATTTTCAAAAGCATTAATTAGATGCTTTAATTCTGCTTAAAACTTTCCTGCAGTCAACATCATTGCTTGAATTTTCTTTGTTGTAAGGTAAAGATATTTGTGATTACCGGAGACGGAGCCGCCCCTTTTTTGGTCTGCTCCGGTTCCGGGTTCACCCCCGAAAAAAATTCTACTCCAGCTCACCTTCAAAAAAAAATATGCTCCGGCTCCACCCCTATTTAGTATTTATTTACATATAGCTTTCGCATTAAGTTCTCTCGAACCTAAGGTATTTATCTAATGTTAAAATATATGGTAAATAATATGATATTTATAATGAAATTAAGCTACCATGACACATGTTAATGCAATTTTTACCACCACAATTTATTCTCACGTTTAAGTATTGAAATTACTAAATAGTAATTATCACTGCATATTTTAACGTGTTTAAGCATTGTATTATTTACCAATATATATATGCACATTCACAGAAATTTATAATAAAAAACACTGGAATTTATTCTCTAAATGTTACCCGCCTTCAGTGAAAAAATATAAAAATCAGATCAAATGTCGGGGCACAAAACTTGATAAAATGCAATGTTGGAAATAAATATTCGTCTGCTATTAGGAAAAAGTGGTGATACGAATAAATGGTCAATATCGATTATAACTTTATAAGACAATCGAGAACTAAATATTATCGATATTGAGAATCGGCTTATTAATAGTAACACTCAATATCATTTGTAATATTGATAAATGTTACATCAGAAATAAAAGAAACCTGTTTAAAACATGATCCTTTGCAAAAACAATACCGATTTTGGCGGGTTGCTTGCCAAAGAGGTACAAAGATGGCCAACGTGTAAAAATTTGTGGTCTATAAATTATATTGGCATCCACCTGAAATTATCACAATTTTTTCTGGGTAGTACCATCTAATTGCGAAAGAATTAAATTGCGGAAATTGATTATAGGACATTCCGCTAACTGCCAATTCCGCAACAATTTTTCAAAATTATCGCAATCGCAATTCCGCAACTTTATGTTTGGTATTCCTCAAATTGCGGAACGAGCCACACTTGATTAATACAAAATATAATACTAATTAAAATATATATATATATATATAATACATAAATATATAATATATATATATATATATTATAATATATAATATATAATAGATAATATATATATATATATACTTATATATATATATATATAAATATATATATGGTAGGCATGCGTTCGCTACTCTCAAAGCTACCATTCCCTTGAATTTCCTCCTTTCGCTTTGCTTATCTTGTCTAGTTTTCTTTCAGATCGTTTCCATTGTAGCTCTGGTGATGGAGCAACATCTTCCTCCTCTCTTATTAATTGGGGCTGTTCCTCAGGGTTCTGTTTTATCTCTAACTTTATTCCTACTTTTCATCAAAGATCTTCTTAGCTACACTTCTCATTTTCACTCATTTGCAAATGACTGCTCTCTCCATTCTTCCACTCTTCAATTGTGCTCCCTCGTATTTATATCTAGGAGTTGCCTTCTCGTCTACAAGTTTTCTCGACTTCCAATTCTTACACAGATTGGTTCGGATCTTCTCAGTTGGGGTAACAGTAATCTTGTGAAGTTCCAACTCTTTTGAAAACTCAACTTCTTCATATCTCCCTCTCTAAAACACCTCCCAAATCTTTCCTATCCCCTTTGACGGATCTAATGTCATTAAAGGTAAACAACATAAACATTCTTGGATTAAAACATAAATAGTGAATTGTCTTGGAGACATCATATCACATCGGGTTGATAAACAATGGCCTCAAAAAAGCTGGGAATTCTGTTCAGATTGCGTGGAATTTCTTTCTTCTGCTCAGATACTCCAGTTTATAAAAAGGTCTTATTCGCCCCTGTATGGGATACTGTTCCCACATTTGGGTGGATCCGGTTCCACCCTTGTTTTGGATAGAGTGAAGCTAAGGCTAAGAGGCTTTATAAACTGTCCCATACTTTCAGACTCGCTTGACCCTCTTTCTCTGCGTCGTGACGTTTGGTGCCCTGTCTCTTTTCCATAGGTATTACAACGGCAATAGCTCGAGGTATCTGCTCTTTCTAATTTCACATCCATTGCGTCGCCCTCGTAGTACAGGAAGTGCCCTCGTAACACAAGAGGTGCCTTGTTCTTTCATGAAAATTGTGTGAATATTGGAGACTCAAGGATCGCTCGCTGTGGAACTTCCTTTCTTTCCAGCCACATCTGTTTGGTGAAACTCCTTGCCTTCTTCTGTTTCCCGCAATATTCAATCTTCCTCTATTTAGTCCCGCGTCTGCGCCCACTGAAGGAATTGCGTTAGGCAAGGGACAGGGTGGGTTTACTTTCCATTATTTTCTTTTTTTTTTCTTTTGTGTTTTTTTATTATTTCTTTTATTTTTTTTGCCCCTTTTGAAAAGGGCCCTGGCGTGAGTGGTGGTATATATTATATATATAATATATATATATATTATATATATATATATAATATAATTATTTATAATATATATATATATAATATATATATAATATATATATATAATATATATAATATTATATATATATACACTATATATTAATATATATATACTAAATATATATAATAATAATATATATATATATATATATATATAATAATTATATATATAATAATATATATGTTATATATATATATACTATAAACAGAACTGCCCATATCTGACCGGATATCCGGCCGGATATCCGGTATCCGGTTTTAACTCCCAGCCGGATATCCGGTATCCGGCTAATTCACTATCCGGCCCATCCCTAATATATATATACCATTATATATATATATATATATATAATATATATATATATATATAATATATATATATATATATATATATATATATATATATATATATATATATGGTGCAATCCAGTTTAAAAACCACAAATATCTCAATACATATCTCAAAAAACTACAATAGCTTACAGTGAAAGGAATACATTGTTTGGAATCCTGTAAAATTTTATTGCGGAAAACTGTAAAAAAAAAAAAAAAAAAAAAAAAAAAAAAAAAAAAAAAAAAAAAAAAAAATTAAAAACTACAATAGCTACAGCGAAAAGGAGTACATTTTTGGGATATTTGTAAAAGTTTTAGTTAAGAAAATGAAAAAAAAATAAAATAAAAAATAAAATAAAAAATATTGGCTATTTTTTTTTTTAGGAGCAGGGGACAAAGTATAATTATAATATATATATTATTTTGTAAAGGTATTACCAAAGGCAATGTAGGGGGCTCGAGCCGACCGGGGAAACACAGGGGGGAACGTTTTCCATACCCCGTAAGGGAGGGGCGGAAGAACCCCCGCGACACCCAAATTACACAAAGAAGCGGGGTTTCCAGGAGACCCTCCCCGAAGAGGGGTTGAAATAGTCACTCCCCGTAGTTCCCCGGAACGGCCGAAGCAGACCCCGACTTCCTGCCATCGGCTGCGATATACTTTGGGGTATTCTTTAGTTAAAAAAAAAGCAAAGATTAAATAAGAAAGTTGTATTTTTTTTAACAGGTAACCAATAAAAGTACTCTAAATAGGCTTTCTAATCATATTACCATAATTATTAAACATTTTTTTTTTTTTTTTTTTTTTTTTTTTTTTTACATTTCCCTATCTAACAAAAATTTTACCAGGATTCAAAAAAATGTATTATTTACTTTCGCTGTAGCTATATGTATTTTTTAAAATATAAATTTTTTTTTTTTTTTTTTTTTTTTTTTTAACATTTTTAACCGCACTAATGGACACAGCAATTCCAGCAATGTCATATCCTAATTTCCGGTAGCTGTTTGTAGTTTATTGAGAATTAATCAAAGTATTTTGTTGGTTTTAAACTTGGATTTCACCTATATATATATATATATATATAATTATATAATATATATATATATAATATATAATATATATATATTAATATATATAATAATATAATATATATATACATAAATATTATATATATATATATATACATAATATATAGGTCAGCCTCCCGAAAGCATCATGCATCAATTTTGAATAATAATAATATAATAATTAATAATAATAATAATAAAATAATAATAATAACTAAATAATAATAATCAATAATAATAAAATAATATAATAATATAATAATAATAATAATACATAATAATAATTTAATAAAAGCAATATAAACGCAATTAAAGACCATGATAATAATGAATTAATAATTGGTATAATAATAATTATTATTATTATATTAATGATTATTATTATGCATTATTATATGATTATTATTATGATTATTATTATGATTATTATTATGATTATTATATAATTATTATATTAATAATAATAATAAAATAATAATAATAATAATAATAATAAAACTAATAAAATTACATAAAAAATAATAATAATAAAAATAATAACAATATTAATAAAAAAAAAAATAATAAAATAATAATAAAATATAAATTATTTATTATATTGTTTATATATTATATATAATTATTATTATTATTATTATTATTATTATTATTATTTAATAATAATAATAATAATTAATAAAAATAATAATAATAAAATAATAATAATAAAATAATAATAATAATAATAATAATAATAAAAAATAATAATAATAATAATAATAATAATAATAATTAATTAATAATAATAATATAATAATTTATTATTATTATTATTATATTATTATTATTATTATTATTATTATTTTATATTATTTTATTATTATTGTCATAATTTAAATAATAATATTGTAAATTTGTCAAACAAGTTTATCGTGTGCGTATATAGGCCATTGGGAGTCGGAGTCGGGAAGTCGGATCGGGAGTCGTTGTTTTAAATCGAACTCTGGGAGTCGGAGCGGGAGTCGATCTATTTTTTTCTCGATCCATCCCTATTAAAGTCAATATTTAGGCCAGAAGGGGTATGGTACTTTACTGTATATTTTAAAAGATCTTTAATATACATAAAAAGAGGTAGAGTTAAAAAAAACAAAAAAAAAACATTTATATTAAAAAAAAAATAGTTTTAAAAAAAAAAAAAAAACAAAAAAAAAAAAAAAAAAAAAAAAAATAAAAAAAAAAAAAAAAAAAAAAAAAAAAAAAAAAAAAAAAAAAAAAAAAAAAAAAAAAAAAAAAAAAAAAAAAAAATAAATCAAATTAAAAAACCATTTCTTATTATATAAGCACTCACTCTTAAACATATATATATAATATATATATATATATATATATATATATATATATATATATTATATATAATATATAATATATATAGATATATATATATATATATATATATATTATATATAGAATATTTATATTTTATTATATATAGATATTATTATATTTTATATATATAGAGAGATTATTTATTAAAATAATATTAGCAGACGATATCCATATCTGTCTCTTGTTTTCCATCCTTACAGGTAGTTGTGAAATTGGAATGAAAATCTAAAAAGAAAAACAAAGAACGAAAATAACTAGAAGAAATAAATTTTGAAATTAAAGAAGATTATTAAAATAAAAGAAAAAAAAACAGAAAATAGGATATTAACTCCTGGCCTTATTAAAAGGGTAAATATTAAATATCATTATGTTCCTAATTATGTGTTTTGCTATAGTGAAGTAATAGTAATAGTAAATGAATAAAGTAAATTTAGGAATTGAGTAAATTTTGTTGACTTTTGAAGAATTTATAATGATGGATTGATACAATACTGTTTTAAATTATCGACCATAAATTGAGTAATGTTTGAACTGAAACAGGTGATAATTCTTGTTTCTGTTTAGCTCCCAGTTCCTGATCCCGAAGTCCGGTATATAACTGTGAAGAGAGGTCAACATCCCAGGTTGGAACCTACATCATCCCAGCTTTGGAACTTGCATTGACTACGTACAGAAGACTATACAACGATTCTGTTTCCCATCCATTAAAGGATAAGGGATTCCGCAAAGGACAGAACCATCCGCAAAGGATAGAACCAGTAATCTAGAAGATTTTGAGCAACCCTTCCAGAAGATAGCCTATATACCCTGTAACTTAGATTGAGGGTTGTCGCTGAGACTAGGAAGTTTCGGTTAAAAATCAAAGTTCACATTGAGCGGATAGGCCTTCATCTTAACTCATAGGAGATAAGATCAATTTGTAGGAAGACAATATAAAGCAGATGAATAATGGTAAATGTGAAATTCCCTTTATGCAGACAATAGTTATAGGGATTAAACAAAATTTTTATAGAAGCTAAAAGCAGAGTTCATTTATGTATGTAAATTTTTTAGTAAAGTTTGTTACAATAAAAATAAAACAATTAATTAGAAAAAATATATTAGCTAATATGTATATATATATATTATAGATATATATATATATATTATAATATATATGAAAAATATATAGCTATATATATATATATATATATATATATATATATATATATATAATATATAATATATATATTATATATATATATAATTATATATATATATAGATAATATATAAAATATATATATATATATATATATTATATATGCATATATATTTTTTTCTCAAATTATAAAATTAATCAGTCTTTAAATATAAAGATTTTTTTTGGTGAAGGGAGAGCCATATCTTTCGCTTGCGGGAGAGTGGAAGACCTGTTGTTTTGGGGTTCTAGAAAAAGAAAAAGAAAACATTGTTCTCAATAAACACACACACTGGACTCCACGCCCCCGCAAAGTCGAATTGCTATTGTTGCCCCTTCTTCCAGAAGCTAGATAGGTGTAGTATACCGGTATATAGTACAATTTATTATTATTTTTGTTTATATGTATATATTTTTGATACTTTTTTTTTGTTTTTCTTAAATTTCATTATTTCTTGTTCATTCTTTTTTTTTCATATGGATATATATATGTATGCATATATGCATATATATATATATATGATTTTCATTTTTATTAATTATTCATAGTTAGATAGATTGTTTGGAAAAATTTAATTTTCGTAATCTTATAATAAATACCTTAATTGTGTCTTTCTTTAATTATCAAGGCTGCCGAGGGTTTTATTGTAAGTTTTGTCTGATGGTAAAAAAATTTGAGTAACAAAGGGGGAAAAATAGTAAGTACCATCCAAATCGTTGTGGCTGCAGAATTCTGAAATATTGCTAACATACATGGTGCATACTTTACGTGGGATTTTAGAGCATATTGATCCAACCTTAATATTGTCAACAGGTAATCCATTCGAAATAGCTGAATGCCCAAGTAGATGATTAAGGAGCCAGAGATTCTATAGGAAATAACATATGACAAAACAAGCTTCCACTGTACTGTGTAAAAAAGAAATATAGAATTACTCCACCCAAGAAGGAAGGAATTCGGTACTTTGCAGTGGAATATCCCCATTCTGTGACCGACCCCTTTCAAGAAAGACGGGTGTTCAACAGACTTGCAGGTGAGCACAGCTTTCTATTGTGGTGGGGACAAAAACCTACCACATAAAGTGGTAGCAGAGCGTAGTTGTTTCTTCTAGGAATACTACTGGCTCTGCAGCTGAGTGTTGACAAAGTGTCACTCAGTCTCCACTATCGTCCCTGAATACAATGACCGACGGGATGAACGAATTATTAGGAGAAGGAAAGACAGAAGAGGGGCAAACACCGCCGAATGATTCCGTCTCAGTCCCAAATCAAGACAATATGCAGTCCAGTGTTGTCACTGCAGATCCAGAAAATCAGAGAGCGACGCAGAAACCAGCGGTGGTTACCGTGGATGCTCAGTTCTTCCAATCAGTGTTGCAACAGAACACCAGCTGATGGAAGAACACCAAGCTAATGGAAAAAATGACTGCCTTGATATCCGCAATGGAAGTAGATAGGAAGCCTAAGAAAATGATTCCTTTGGGCAAATTTAAGATCGAGACTGGGGAAACAATGGTCCAGTTTTTCGACAGATTCGAGCAGTTTTGCGCTGTGCAATACCCCGGATCAACAGAGGGAATGGTGGCCTTATTGGGAAGCCATCTCCTGGGGTCTGCTTTGGAGGCTTACAATATAGTCGCAGCGACATCGGCCGAATATCCCTTCGTGAAGTCCCAACTTTTGCAGTGGTTCAGAGAACACTTGAAGAAGAAAGTAAATACAGAAACAGCTGAATTTACAAAAGCCGTAATGAAAGAAGAGGAAGATGTGCCCCTGTTTGCTTTAAGATTGTTGGGACTGGCGCAAAGAGCATTTCCAGGAAATGATGTAAAAAGAATGCCTATGGTGCGAGAAAAGTTCTTGGATAGTGTGCCGGAAGAGGTCAAGATTCGAGTAGAAACTGCATTAATGGGAGTAGAGGTAACCCAGGGTTCAGTAACCCCTTGGGAGCAGTTAGTAATAATGGTGGACAAGGTATACCGCGGAAATAAGAAGAACGAAAATCCGGCCGTAGAAATAGTTGATTTGACTCAGTCATTACAAATGTCCACCATTCCCATGCAACATCAAATGGCATTACCCAGATATGATACTCAGGAGGGATTGTGTTGTTGCCGACAAATGCAAACACAACCCCAGCTTCGAGCTGTAACATCTCAAAGAAACGATAATAATGCTGCTAACAATGCAACACCAATATCGTCAAGTAATTATAGGCCACCAAGATATGAATCATCAAATCAAATCACAACAAGAGAATTTAGAAATGGGCAGAGAAATTATCAACAAAGAAACCAAAATGGCTCCGCAGTTCCAACCTGCAACCATTGCAAGAAGAGAGGACATAACATGAGTGATTGTTGGAATCGGCCACAATGTATGTATTGTGGTAAACGAGGTCATGTCATAGAGGATTGCTACCTTGAACAAAATCGATGTCTAAAGTGTAAAGAGGTAGGCCATTTAGTAGGGGATTGTCCCAATGGTCGAGGCCAAACTCCGGCACCACCAAGAATAACGTGTCCCTTTTGTCAAAATGAACATTTAGGAAAAGATTGCCCACAAAGATCGGGAAACGGGGGAGCTCTGGCATGGAAGACCTCATGCCAGAAGCCGCAGCAACAGCAGAAGTAATAGACGAATATGAAGGGGGAGCTTGGGGAATTGATGTTGAAGGGGATGATCCTGGAGAGTCGAAGGAGATTCTTCGCGAATGTTTTAATCATACAACATTGGTTCAAGTGCCCCCAGTAAACAATTTTGAGATTGAGACCCCACAAGGGCAGGATCAGGTACAACAGGTATCTGTAATGGGTACAGTTAGTGACAAAGACCTCCCCTTAGAGAATGAAAATGACCAGTTAAGGGAGGATCCCCCAGAGTTGACAGAAACCAATCATGCAAATGCAGAACCGACACTCGCAGAAGAGAACGAGAATGAAAACAAGAGTGAGGATAGTTTCGCAGAGAACATCATTCACTATCATATAATAAGAGCTCCCCAAAAGACCTTAATCTTGCAAGTTACCATAGTGGATCAACCACCTATGGAGCCTCTTACAGCGTTTGTAGATACGGGTGCAGAGGTGAGCCTTATATCAGCCAGCTGTTTCCATCTGTTAGACAAAAAGAAAAGTCCAATCTTGCCCACCGCTTTTCGAGGCGTCACTGGAATAGGAAGTGTCCGATTTCCAGTTCTAGGAGAAATAATGATCGCATTACGTTTATCTACCAATTATGTTCTGAAGCCGGGTCGCTTTGTCGTCGTGCCAGATCAACTGTCCGAATACGACTTGGTTTTGGGATATGACATTCTTAATCAAGAACATCTTTTACCTGATCTGTACCACAAAGAATTGGTAATCCGACGCGGGAATTATGTACAGACAGTAGCGGTGGATATGAGACAAGGTTTACCAAGGGAAGAGACCTGTGCCTTAGTAGAAGCTGTGAGTATTGCACCGCAGCGGTGTATGGTAGTAGAAATTGAAAGAAAAGGACGACCAATTCCTATAAAACAACCCGTTCTGGTGGAGGCTTGGCGGGATTTGTCAAAAGATATCAGATTTGAACATTCCTTAGTGAATTTTTCGGGCGATAAAGCTTTAGTAATATTGCAAAACAAAGGTGAAACAACAAGATATTTAAAGAAGGGAACAATTGTAGGACAATTGGAAGAAATTACTACAGTGGAGGATCCCACTGTGAATGTAGTCGAATTAAATGAGCAAAGTCCTAATGAATACTCCGAATGGACTACCAAAAACTTAGTTAGTGCTTTTAGGTTGAATGAGGCGGATTTAACGGCGGATCAAAGGAATCAGGTTATTGAATTATTGATGCGTTATCCCTCTGTCTCGAGTTTGGGAGATTCTGACGTGGGCTGCACAAATGTCATTAAGCATAAGATCGAAACTATGACTGAAGATCCTGTGCAAGTGCCAGTCAGAAGGCTACAAGGCCCCATGCTCAGAGAAATCGAGGCAGATTGCAAGAAATTGGAAGATGAAGGAATCATCCAGAGGAGCAAGTCCCCATACTCAGCCCCAGTGGTACCCATTAGAAAGAAAGATGGTTCAATCAGATTGTGTATTGACTACCGGGAATTGAATAAAATCACAAAGGGAGATAGTTTTCCTATCCCAAATCTGATTGATATGTTGTTTAGTCTCCAAGGCATGAAATATTTTACAACAATAGATTTAATTAAAGGTTATTATCAGGTAGAAATGGAAGAGACAAGTATTGAGAAAACAGCTTTCACCACTCCGTTGTCTCATTGGGAATTTTTACGTATGCCGTTTGGAGTGAAGAACGGCCCGGCCACTTTCCAACGAGGGATGAGATTTGCTCTGTCGCATATACCCTGGAACGAGTGTATGGTGTATCTGGATGATGTCCTCATTATCAGTGAAACGTTTGAAGAGCATCTGGAAATTTTAGAAAAGGTATTGTCAGCATTTGAAGAAACGGGATTCAAAATAAAACCAGCCAAAACTTTCCTCTTAAGAAAGGAGGTCCAGTATTTGGGTCATAGAGTGTCTGAACACGGCATGATCCCTTTGGAAAACAATTTACAAGGAATAATGCAGTTTCCGGTACCAACCACCGTTAGGAAATTACGGCAATTTCTGGGCATGGTAAATTTCTATCGGCGTCACATTGCCCATTGCTCGGAAATAGCCAAACCACTTTTCGAATTATTGAGTAGCAAGACTCTAAAGTGGACCGAACCATGTCAGAGCGCCTTTGTGGCATTGAAGGAAGCTTTAACATCACCACAGATCCTGTCATACCCAGATAGATCAGAAAAAGCAAACCCATTATTGTTGTACGTGGACGCCTCCGATATCGGGGCAGGAGCGTGTGTCTTTCCCAGATCCAAACCGGGGAAGAACGTCCTATAGCTTTCATCTCCACAACATTTAACAAAGCTGAACAACGATATAGTACAACGGAAAAGGAAGGTGCGGACAATACGATGGCGCCGTACAAGGCATTAAAAACCGTTTGGATTGACGACATGGGATAGTTGCTCGGTCGCCTAACTTCCCCCATGATGGTGACATTGATTGTGCGGATAGGTAAAGCGCACCGAGTAGCTCGCGACGCTTGAAAACAGAAATCAATGTAAGACTACGAGCTAAGTATTATTCCGGGAAAAAACATAGTGCGCTGATCTTTTTCTCCGCGCGACGGTGTTAATCTTCGACGTACCACTGTTATCCAAGTCTAACACCATTCCTGGAGCGATTTTTCTGAGGTAAATTCCTGGAGGGGTGATTCGGCTCTTTCAAAGGCTTGCTCTGTGCTTTATATGGTTCGATGAAAATCATCTGAAGAGACGACCAAGGAAGTGGTTAAAGAATGCTAGAAAAATGGAGTAAGTATGATTACCAGCTGGAAGAGATGCTAGGCAAAAGTGACCAAACAATTACATCTCCTGAGACAACCAGGTCAGTTCCCTATAACACAGGCAATAATGGCATTTGCAGAGTTACATCGTTTGCAGGTTTGGGTGTATTATGGGGACTCGAAGCCATTGAAGTTCGGGAAGGATACCGAGAAAAATATTTGCCATCTTTTATGTTGTGGGGGAGTCCATTATAATCTTTTGTTGCCCCTAGTTATGCAAATGAATAGAGAAACAGATATAGCCAGCACTAATGTAGTGACCCCAGTGGAGGAATTCCCGGAGTGGACATTATTGGACGAATCAATGGAAGAAAAGAGCGCTACTGAAGCGGTACCACCTACTAAAGCTCCCCAAAATACCGGTGGGGAGGTGGAAAGAGATTCAGGATATCCTCGGATACATCAGATAGTGATAGATCAAGATAATATCATAGATCCCTTGGAAATTGACCATGACGACATTGATAAGTTACAAAAATCAGACTACCTATTAAGACGCTTAAAAAGAGCCATAGTACAAAATTTGCCATTTAACGGGCCATTGAAACCTTTTGCGCGTGTCAGTAAGTACATATATCTGAGGAATGATCGGTTATACAGGGAGTTTCCTACGGGAGAGTTTGCATTGATTGTCCCCCATTATTATTTGACTGAGGTAGCAATAAAAACACATTGGAGGTTTGCCCATATAGGAAAACACAAATTACATTCTCTGCTTATAAATTGGATATGGCATCCTAAAATCACAGCAATTTGTAATGATATCGCCACCACATGTTATAAGTGCCAAGCATGTAAGATTTCTAATATCCTATACGTTCCGCCCACACTAAAAATAATCACTTCAAGACCTTTTGAATTGGTGGCGATGGATTTGATACAATTCCCTTGTTCAGCCCAAGGGAATAATTATGCATTGGTGATGGTAGATCATTACACAAAATGGGTGGCTGCTGTTCCGCTGCGGAACAAACAAAGTATCAACGTAGCATATTGCCATTTCTACAAAAGTTACCGGAACGACTTCTAACAGACAACGGCAGAGAATTTATAGGGCCTGAATTTGAAGATCTTTTAAAACGACAACAGATTAAACATGTACTGACTACTCCTTATACACCATCCTCCAATGGAGCTGTCGAGCGGGTCAATCGTACCATTAGTCAGTACCTTAGAATGTCCATCAAGAAGTCAAATAGGTGGGATGAAGAATTATCACAGGTTTTACTGGTTTACAATCATACAACTCATTCAGAGACGAACATGACTCCCTGTGCAAATATACTAAAAAGGGCGCATGAATTACATACCGGACTTCATTTGCCTGTTGAGGAAGAACGTTGGTCAGATAGTCACGAGAGATTTGTTCCTTATGAATTACATCAGATGGTGGGATTAAAAGTTCATCTTCCCGGAAACCTGACTAAAAATAAATTCCACCCTAGATATAGTGGCCCTTATGAAGTAATCAAGGTAAATGACAACAAGGTCACCTATACAATAAAATCCTCTGCGGACGGGAAGCAATATAAAGCTCACCATAAGCAATTAAGGATATGGAAAATGCCCCCTGATTATTTGATGAATAATCCGACATTCCAACGATATGCGCTAAATGAAGATCGAGAATCAGTGTTGTATGATGAAGATAAAGTTGAGGAAGTTTTCAATGATAATGAAGTGGAGGTACCAATAACTGAACCTGACGAGATAAATGATTTTAATAATGATGACGATGACGATGACTCATTTGTAGGATTCACTATTGATGAAGAAATATTAGCTAACATTAAAGAAAAATTTGAGGGACTGTTAAAAGAACAGGAAAAGATTAATTTAGGTTTAGAGAAGATACTAGATAAGGAAATAGGAAGTAAGCAGTTAGAAATAGATAGTACGGTAGGATCCGCTAGTATAGCTCATCAGGAGGAAGAACCAGTGAATGAATATTTAGCGTGGGACTCCTCTGATTTGATAGCGGAGGCCGAATTCCGATGGGAGTCTATGCAAGCTCCCCCAGAAAATTTAAGGGAATCTTACCCCACTGATAAAACCTTTGAAGAACGCATTCAAGCATATTCAACCCCTATAGTGGGAATACCCCTAAATGAAGAAGCCGAAATAGAGGCATATTTGGATATTGAGCAAAATGAAGAAGATCAGCCAATTCTTCCTGATGAGCTGTCCTTTGAAGGATTCGAGGACGTAGATAATTTAGTAATTGAAAGGCTAACGGAGCTTACGTCTATAAGAGAAAGAAATACTCGTCCTTATACTCGGTCGCGGGGGCCGTGTCAGGACCTGCCAATCGTCTTTCCCTTTATGATAGAAAGAAAGAAACGAGATAAAAAGAAAAATTAAGATAGATAAAAAAAACATCTGTGCAAGAAATAAATATAGCCAATACAAAGAAATTAAATGGAGAAAAGCATTTCCCTTGTGCGTCAATACTGGAATTGACGGGTGGGGAGGAATGGGGGATATCAGTAAAAGGGGTCACCCTATTTTATAGCGAAAATATTCTAAACGCTAAAAGAAAATATAAAGGAACGAAAATAACTAGAAGAAATAAATTTTGAACTTAAAGAAGATCATTAAAATAAAAGAAAAAAAAATTAGGAAAATAGTGGGTACCAAATTCCTGGCGCTTATTAAAAGGGTAAATATAAATATATTTGTAACAATTATGGTTTTGCTATAAGTAAGTAATAGTAATAGCTAAATGGATAAAGTTAAATTTAGAATTGATATAAATTTGTAATGAATTAATGTAAATTGTTGATGGATTGATACAATACTGTTTTAAATTATCGACCATAAATTGAGTAATGTTTGAACTGAAACAGGTGATTAATTCTTGTTTCTGTTCAGGTCCCAGTTCCTGATCCCGAAGTCCGGTATATAACCGTGAAGAGAGGTCAACATCCCAGGTTGGAACCTACATCATCCCAGCTTTGGAACTTGCATTGACTACGTACAGAAGACTATACAACGATTCTGTTTCCCATCCATTAAAGGATAAGGGATTCCGCAAAGGACAGAACCATCCGCAAAGGATAGAACCAGTAATCTAGAAGATTTTGAGCAACCCTTCCAGAGAATAGCCGCATCTCCCAAGGTACATAGCAATAAATCATTGTATCCTTTTCTGAATTAATCAATTAATATCAAGGGTTGTCTCT
>JABUQX010070507.1:15000-20754 GCA_015478945.1 Trachelipus rathkii | reverse complement strand
ATATTAAAAATAATATTAATAATAATATACTAAAATTATATTATAATATATTAATAATATAAATTTATAATAATATAATTAAATGAATAATAAAATAATATATAATAATAATAATTAATAATACTAATATAATAATAAATAATAATAATAATAATAATCAATAATAAATAATAATACATAATAATAATAATAATAAAATAATATATAATAATAATAATAATAATAAATATAATAATAATAATAAAATAATAAAAAGTAATTAATATAATAATATTAATAATATTAATAATAATAATAATAATAATAAATAATAAATAATAATAATAATCAATAATACCATAATTAATAATAACTAATAATAATAATAATAATAATAATAATTAATAATAATAATCAATAATAATAATATAATAATAGTTTAAAAAATAATAAATAATAAATAAAAAAAAAAATAATATATGGTTAGTGAACAATAATAAATAATATTAATGGCAGCTAAAATAATAATAAATAATTAATAATAATAAAATAATAATAATAATACATAATAATATAATATTTAATAATATAATAATAATTAGAATAAAATATAATAAATAATAATAATAATAATTAATAAATAATAATACAATTAATAATTAATATATAAAATAATAATAATAAAATTCACAGCTAATTAAAATAATTAATTGTAATTTTAATAATAATAATACATAATAAAATAATAGATAAATAATAATAATAATATAATAATAATAATAAATAAATAATAATAAATAATAAAATAGCAATAATAATAATAATAATAATAATAATAATAATAATATAATAATAATAATAATAATAATAATAATTAATAATAATAATAAATAATAATAATAATAATTAATATATAAATAATCTAATAATAAAAATAATAATATAATAATAATAATCATAATAATATTATTACATAATTAATGACATAAAATCATATTTAGAAATAATAATATAATAATTAATAATGTTAGTGAATATTAAAAATAACACTTTTTAAATTAATAATAATAATAATAATTAATAAATTAATAATAATAATAATAATTAATAAATTAATAATAATAATAATAATTAATAAATTAATAATAATAATAATAATTAATAAATTAATAATAATAATAATAATAATAATAATAATAATAATAATATAAATAATAATCAATAATAAAATAATAAATAATAATATAATAATAATAATAATAATAATAATAAGAATATTAATAATTAATAATAATTAATAATAATAATCAATAATAAATATAATATATAATTAATAATAATTAAAATAATAATTTAATTAATAGATAATAATAATAAATAATAATAATAATAATTAATAATAATAAATAATAATAATAATCAATAATAATAATGCATTGGCGGTTAATAAGAACAAACTAATATAAAAATTTATATTCAACAAGCCTCTGCTTAAAAACGGATTAAAACTAGAAAAAACAATTAAAAGGGAAAGTATTAATTACATTTAATAAATATTAATATAAAATTAGCACCAAATGTTTTGAAGAATATTTCCCTATTAATTATCATGGTAAACGTCTTAAAAAAATAATAAATTTTTTTTTTTTAAATTTGGTTATTCATGAACGCAACTCAAATCAAATTGATATACATTTTTAAAAAATAATAATAATTTTTAATATAAGAATAATAACTCAATAATAAATTAATAACCCAATCAATAATTAATAATAATAATATAATAATAATAATAATTAATAATAAATAATAATTTCAAATAATTAATCAATGATAATTTCTTTAACAATTAATAATAATAATAATAATAATAATAATAATAATCCAATAATAATACATAATCAATAATAATAATAATGATTGTGTCGTTTTAAGACTGTGTGTGATGAAAGTGTGTGTTTTACCGGAGCCTCCAATGGGTTGAATTAGTGTTCATAATGTCATCTTAGTTCATCATTTTCCCATTAAGGTGTTTGTTCATTAAAGTGCCTCATCTGTTTAATTGTTTTAACTATTATAAGTTTTAAAATTTAAAAGAATTTGGATCATCCTTATTAAAATTTAGGTCTTCGCTGTCAATTTTTGTTTTAAACTTTTAGTTATGTTTAGATATTCTAATAGTTTAATGTTTTTTAGAATTGTGCCAATAGCGGTAAGTTTTAGATAGTACTAGCGCGAATGTTATATTTTTTTCCTTCGTCTTTTTAACTTTAGTTTTTAGTGTTTTTCTTAATTTTTTCTTTATTATTTTAAAATTGCATTTCATTGAAACTACGTACTTTTGTGTTACCATATATTTTTTTAATTTATTCTTATTTAGTTTTATGTTGAATAATTGTAAATCTCTTTGTTTCGTAAATTTGTTAGGGACGGTGTGAATGCCGTGTGTGTTTTAAACTTTCTAGATTTTTCAATTTTACACATTTTTATTGTAAATACGGTTTTTAGCATTTTAATCATTTACGTTTTTTTAGTGAGTGAATAATTTTAATCCAATTTCAACTTTCGTTTTTTGTCTGTCTGTTTTTTGTCTGTTGTTTTTGCTGTTGTGGTTGTGTGTGCGTTTGTGATGGCAGTTTTGCGCAGCGGCCCCCCCCCCCCCCCCCCGGGCTTTTACTATCGACATTACCAACATCCGCGGCTTACCCTCTAACTCTGCATCCGTGGATTACCACCTCTCTAACTCTAACCCAACCTTTTGCTCTTGTTAGAGACCCAGATGGCTTAAGAATTCATCCTTCAAACTCTTTTAATATATCTAACTATAACTTTTTTCATAATTTCTGTCTAAAGGGTGGTCTGTGCCTACATAAACATAAACACTCCTGTAACGGCCGTCATCGAGAATCTGGAATTTATAACCGATGATCTCGTGCATTAAAATTCTTTCTTCCTTCTACTACAAATAATCTTGTTTTCTGCTACTGTATCTCCTAACAGAAACAGATTTCACTCCTTTTGAGATATCTACTACTTTTCTCACGAGACTGCTATATCTTTCTCATCCAAAATACTGAGGGTCCTCTATTTAGGGATTTCAATATACAACCAACACTGCAAATGGTCGGAGTCCATACTACAATACTGACAATCCATCTAAGACGTGGGGGGATAGGCCGAATCATTAGCTTATCTCACCAAGCGATCTGGAGCAACTAACTCTCACCAAGCGCGAAACCACACAATTCCGATACTCAACGTTACACGCCCAACAATTCTGAACAACACATCTACTCACCTTCTTCTCACCACTAAGGTCCTTCTTCTCCCAATATAAATACCAACCACCTTCGCTTCCCTATATTGGATAAATAATCCTGACCCACAACCCTTATATCTCTTAATTTAATACTTTCTCTCCAACAGCTCCATCCCGCCCTACGCGTTTTTTCTGGCACTTTTGATCTCGGGCCGATTGAGGGCCTTGCGTTGCTTCTACGCTAATACTATAATTGGAAGTGACTTGTGCTGTCTCTTGGTGACTCCTCGACTTCTGACGATTAAGGTGGTGAGCTGTTAAACGGGGTTGATGAGATGAGCAGGTTCATTCCTTCTTCGACTAAATCTTTCATCTCCTTCCATTATATCCCATGGTTCGATTATCGTGCTTGTTCTGCTGCCATTCAGGCCTAGAACAGACTGCGTATCGCGAAAGTGGAAAAAATTCTCGTCTCTCCTATCACTCTTTGCTAATTTTCATTCAGCTAAAATCGTTGCAGGGGATACTCTTCGCGAGCAAAGTGGGCTTTTCATCAAACGAAAGTGCGCTACCTCCTTGGTTCTCCTACTGACAAATCTTCTGGCCTCTTACCATAAAACATCTCTAACAAACTTCTGTAAATCTGTATCCTCCTCGTATTCGATCTGATGGTTCTGTAGCTAATTCTCCAACTGAAAAGGTCAATCCTTCGGCACCTCCTATTTTCCTCTAAACTCAACCCTGGACCGATTCTGGTATTCCTCCTCTCCTCCTTCTCTTCTCAGGTGTCCTATGCCTTTAGCCTGTGATTACATTCCAAATCGCGGTTGTATGGCTCCTGAAAGCTACAACGTTTCAGGAAGGCGGGTGGCCCGGATGGCATTACTCCCCGAGTTTTTGAGGAGTGTGCTTCCGTGCTATCCCCGCCCCTCGTCCAAAAACTATATTCTTCTTCTTTTTGGCTATCGTAGTATCTGACTTATTCCTCAGTGTTGGAAGCACGCACATTTCCAACCTGTTCCGAAAAAAAAGGAAGCCCGCCGATCCATTCAACTATTCGCCCTATAGCTCTACTATGATATTCTATCTAAGATTTTGAAACCCTTCTCAACTCTCCATTTCTTAGATCATGTGGAATCTCATTCACTTCTTTTCCGCATAGCCAATACGGCTTTCGAGCGACATCGAGGTCTACTGCGATTACATTTCCTATCTTACTGAAAATTTATGGTTTTTCCGCCCTTAGGAACTACGGGGAGACTTGGCTGGTGGCGCTTGACATATCACAAAGCACTTGACCGGGTTTATGGCACCGTGTCACTGCTTCCCAAGCTCCCCTCCTTGGGTTCTCCTATCTCTTTACTTACTCTTTATGTCCTATCTTTCTTTCAAATTCGCTCAAAATCGGCATGTTGTTGACGGGGCGACTTCTTCTTCCTTTTTTGTCAATAGTGGTGTTCCTCAGGGTTCTCTTTTATCTCCTACTTTATTCCTACTTTTTATAATATCTTCTCACCTGCACCATCTAACTCTATCACTCTATGCCGATAAAACTCGGACCCTTCATTTTCTTTCAACTCATTTCAATTCTGCTCCTTCTTTTACTTCTAGAATGGCCTCTCGTCTTAATCCTATTCCCGACGAATATTCTCGCTGATCTGGATTAAATTTCCGGGTGGGGTAGCTCTTGAACCTTGTTTGAAATTCAAATTCTTTAAAACAAACTCAACTTCTACAAATCTCCCTCCTAATACACCTTAGTGCGAACTTTCCTATCTTTTTCGACGGTTCTCTCGTCTCTCCTGTTCACAATATAAATATCTTTGGCCTTAACATAAAAAACAAAAAACTGTCTTGAGAAACCTCACATCATAACGTGCTAAGGCGGGCCTCACAAAAATATACTATATTATATATAATATATATATATATAATATATATATACTATATATATATAGATATACTATATATATATATATACTATATATATATATATATATACTATATATATATATATACTTTTTTTTTTTTTCTATATAATTTTTATTTTTTAATTTTATTATATATATATACTATATATATATAAATTATATAATATATAATAATATATCCATATATCAAGGGGCAGTTCTGTTTAGGACTTGCAGAGACTTTTTTTTCCATCTTCTCAGTTACTCCCTCCAGCTATACAGAGGCCTCATCCGCCCTTGTATGGAGTCCTGCTCTCATATCTGGGGGGCCTCTGGTTTCACCCGGCTTTTTGGACAGATTCGAGTCAAAGGCCAAAAAAGGACTTATAAAAACTGGTTCGTGTACTATTTCAGTTCCACTTGACCCTCTATCTTTGCGGCGCGATGTAGGTGCTTAATCTCTTTTCTATAGGTACCGCACGGCAGCAGCGTGCTCCGAGGGAGCTTATCACTCAACTAACCATGTCACCTTTGCGTCGACCTCGTACGAACTAAGGCGGTGGCTGTGTCTGCACATCTGAGTTTTGTGTTGATGTATTTAACTCC
>JABUQX010070507.1:0-2500 GCA_015478945.1 Trachelipus rathkii | reverse complement strand
ATATATATATATATATATATTTTTTTTATACTTATATATATATTTATATATATATATGCATATATATATATATATATACTCCATAAATATTTATATCGATTAATCGACGATACTGAAAGTTATTTCCTCTTATTGTCTGCTGTTCAACGCGGAGGTATAATAATAAATAAAGATTTTCGTAATTTTATAATTCATACATGACAATTTCCTTTCTTGACTGTACACCATTAGTAAAAAGACTTTATAATATAATTTTAACATACAGCTTGTCAATCTCCATATCAATAATTAAATTTCATAAAGCTAAATCACATGAAAACCGGGACAAAACAAATACATATTTCAAATCTTGAACAAAAATAAACCAGGTTATCACGTACTCACGCTCAATGAGTACGACATTTTTCAAACATAAATCTTGAAAATATAAACACATAAACCTTGAAAATATACACGTGTTAATTGCCCCAACTTGTCACGTAACCTGCTTGATTAAAATGTTGCAAAATAATAACAGACCAGGATAACTCGTACCCACGAGTTACCAACCCTATAATAATTTAAAACCGGAGGAAGTTTCTCTTTAACCATCTTATAGTTCTACCATACCTGTCCGTCCGGCAATTACACCTTGGTTTCAAGAGTCAAATACTACTCTCCTTTTAATCCCACATTGTGCGTGATCCAAAAACCTTGCAAACCAGTTATATTCATCGTAGTTTTCATAATTCAGCATATCACAAAACCACGTATGCATTCTTAATGTTATTGACAACACAGTTTCATCATGAGGGAGATTGGCTATCTACCTTGCAGTTTAGAGTTAAACCTAGACTGATTGACAGGGTGATCCAAAATACAGCCTCTAATCACACTTAAAATCTTTACGTGCTCGAACTTAGCGTTGCCCCCGCATGAGTCCCCAATCTGGGACTTTTTCCTTCGCTTCTTACACCTTGGCAATCCGGTCTCAATACAATATGGTAAATTTTAGTATAACTCTCTCTCTCTCTCTCTCTCTCTCTCTCTCTCTCTCTCTCTCTCTCTCCTCTCTCTCTCTCTCTCTCTCTCTCTCTCTCTCTCTCTCTCTCTCTCTCTCTTTCTTCTTCTTTCTCTCTTTCTCTTTCTCTCTCTCTCTCTCTCTCTCTCTCTCTCTCTCTCTCTCTCTCTCTCTCACTAAATATATATATATATATATATATATATATATATATATATATATATATATATATATATATATATATATATATATATATATATATATATATATATATATATATATATATATATATATATAAGTTTCTAATTAATTTTTTTAAATAGTTTTCTTTATTTTGTTTCACATATTTATTGCAAAGGGTTGCCAAATTTGGGAGTTATTTTATGACGTGTTCGAGAGGAGGCTTTGTGGAAAAATCCTCAAAATAGACAAAATAAGAATAAGGTTTCTTTTACGTTGCCATGACAACCAGTGTTTTGAAAGCATTATAATTATGCTTTCTTGGAGGCACAAATCGAAATTCCTCCAGTCAATGATCCTTACGAAAAATAATGTTTCGCAAGAGAATAAATGATCTTAATGTAAAATTAGCGTTCTTGTATAACATTTTAAACATTATTTTAATAGTAATAAATAGTAATTTGAATTATTTTATTACATTAGTTGCTTTTATTTTTTTTAGAGGAGGCCCGGCCTCCTGTGCTTCCCCCGTAAAACCGCGCCTGATATATATATATATATATATATATATATATATATATATATATATATATATATACTTTCTTTCTTTCTTTATACAAATATATATATCTTTATATAGGCAAATTTGTAGAAACTGTACTGTGACTAGTGAGGATATAGTCAACCACCTCACAAGGCTAGCGTAAAAACCATAACCTCCTAAGTTTCCTGATCACAAACTGGTATATTAAAGAAATTAATTTAGGTTAGGAGTTAGGTTATAGGTTAGGTTGGGTTGGGTTGGGTTGGTTAGGATTAGGTTAGGTTAGGTTAGGTTAGGTTAGGTTAGATGAGTTAGTGCCTCATTGAATCTGGTTTAGTTTCTACAAATTTTTAGAAGCGTGTTTGTTTATTCCATATATATATATATATATATATATATATATAACATATATATATAATATATATACTCCTATATATATATGTTTATGCATACATATTTATAATATATAGATATATAAAACAATAATATATATATATATATATATATATATATATATATATATATATATATATATATATATATATATATATATATATATATATATATATATATATATATATATATATATATATATAGTAACGGTGGTATCTGTGGTCCCAATTGCATTGTACGCACTACCAAATACATACTGATGATTTATTTCTTAAGGGTTATCCATCCGTAAATAGTAGCAGTGGTATGCGGTTCCAATTGAATTAGGTATACATACATGGATGGATCTTCTTCTATTCCTAGTCAGAGGCTGAAGATACAAG
>JABUQX010070506.1:17500-25987 GCA_015478945.1 Trachelipus rathkii | reverse complement strand
TATATATATATATATTATATATTATATAATATAATATATAATATATATATATATATATATATATATATATATATATATATATATATATATATATATATATATATTATATATATATATATATATATTTTTTTTTATAATATATATATATATATAAATATTTATATATATTATATATATATTGGTATATATTATAATATATATAATATTATATATATATATATATATATATATATATATATATATTTTATAATATATATATAATATATATATTATATATATATATTATATAATATATATATATATATAAAATATATATATAATATATATATATAATATATATATATATATATATATATAAATATATATATATTATATATATATATATAATTATATATATATTATATATATATATATAATATATAAATTAAAATAAAAATATTTTATTAATTTATAATTTATTCATGAGATGCAAAACTATTTGATTACATTAAATTTTGTTGCAAAGTTTAAAATCTTCGATTAATTATTTCAATTTAATATTTTCCATTATTTATGGTTCCTAAAAGTTAAAATCTTAAGATTCATTCTTTTACAAGAGAACCAGAAGAGCCAAGCTGGGTATAGTAATAGCATTTCGACACTTTGACCAAGTGTTGGTTGACTTGGATTTCGTGATATCCTAAAAAGAATTCGCACATTCCTTTCGCTTGGTATTCAAAATACGAAATTAAAAATTCCGTCCTCAATTCTAAACATATTGTTGAATTGCATCTGAACAATGGCGTTAATTAATTAACGTATAATTTATTTAAACATTTTATTAATGCATTGAGGGTCTCTTAAGACAGATCCCTGTACCGATTTTTAATGAAATTAATATTGTAAGAGTAGAATTGATAATACAAAGAAATGAAAAACGTAAAATGAAACCGAGGAAATGATCTAGAAAAAGTATATAGATACACAAACTCAAATTCATCATCTTCCTTAATATTTCTTTGATATTTAATTTAAATCGTTTGATCTTTCTTGAAGGAATCACATTGTCAAACAAGTTTCTGAACTTGTAAGCAAAGTAGCAATCTAAACTCTCTTCTAAGAGGTTGGATCTTCTGCATGACGCTCCTACAGAACTTTTTCACTCCACCCCAATTGCTGCTGCTGGTTGTAAGAGAAAAATAGTTAGTCCCAAAGTATTTTAATATGGAATCCAATTATTCTGAGTGGTCCATCTCATTCAGCTCTTCTGAAGAGGTTTACGGCTTTTCGACTTATCAATACTCTTGCTCTCACTATCTCTCCGTAATATATCTCTACCTTTCAAACTATTACTTCAATCTTTTTTTTATATAATTGCTTTTAAAATTGGACGATGTTATATTTGAACTGTCTAATCTTAAACCTCCGTCTTTGGGAGCCAGAGCTCAAGCAACAGCAACCAGCAACAGCAACAGCAACAGGCAACAAGCAACAGCTTTTGGTGGTGGTGAAAAAGTTTTTTTGTGTGCTAATTTACGGCCCAAAATCTTTGGTTTTTCCTTACAAGTTCTGAAGCTTATATGACAATGTGATTCCTTCAAGAATGATCACGGGGAAATTAAATACCAAAGAATATTAAGAACAGATGATGGTCTAAATTGAGTATTCTCATAACATTTTTCTGGGTCACTTCACGAGTTTCATTTAACGTTTTTCCTTCTTTTCAAATCATTTTAAACTTTTCATATAAGTTTCATGAAAATCGGAACCAGGCATCTATTTTAATAAGAACCTCAAATAATTAATAATGTTCATAAATGCAAATTTCAATATTAATTAACGCCATTGTTCAGATGCAATTCACATAATTATGTTTGTAAATTGAAGATTTAATTTTCATTTCATGTTGCAAACTTCATCAAGGCAAGTCAACCACTTGCCGAATGTGCTTATGATGCTCTTCCAAAGTTTAAGGTCAGACCGTTCTGCATTTCTTATAAAAGAATTACACTAAGTTTTTAACTTTTACTAACACTAGCAATTTCATAAAATAATAAATTTAAATAATTAAATATATTAAATTTTTTAATAAAAATTAATGTTATAAAGAATTTTTAGATTTATTTGAATATTACAAATTATATTATTTTAAAATATTTTTTTATTTTATATTTTAAAAAAAATAATATTATATATATATATATATATATATATATATATATATATATATATATATATATATATATATATATATATATATATAATATATATATATATTATATATATATACAAATAAAGATATATAATATAATATATTATATATATATATATATATATATATGGTCATTTGTAAATTAGAAAAAAATTTATGTGGTGTAAAATTTTTTCTTCTTTCTAAATAATTTGAATTAAAGATAAAGTTGCTTTCCCGGTATTTGTCACGCGATTAGAATTGCTTGATTAAATTGTTTTAAATCAGTTTCCCATTTAGGTTTGTCTAACTTATAACGTATGTGGTAATGTTGGTCGACGTCAAGAATTTTGTTGTTTCTTCTGAAATTCAAAAATTTCTATCAAACTCCTTCAAAGTTCCTGTTTACAAAGGAGATTTCTGAATTTCAATTGAAATTAGGTAGATAGTTTCCTCTGTCTGTTTATATTATCGGTATTTCTTATTATATAGGATTCATAAAACTTTCTGAATTTATGGTTATTAACAGTTTTAATAAACTTAACGTTTAATTAACGTTATAATAATGTGAAATAAATGTATTGTGAAAAAGTATGTTATTTAATAGCATAATATGGAGTTATTATTAAATATTAGAATAAATTAACTTTATAAAATATATATATATAAATAAAGTGAAAAAAAATTTAAAACTAATTATAAAATGTGATTAACCAGATTATATATATATATATATATATATATATATATATATATATATATATTTAATATATATATATAATATATATATATATATATATATATATATATATATATATATGTGTGTGTGTGTGTGTGTGTGTGTGTGTGTGTGTGTGTGTGTGTGTGTGTATGGGGTGAGAAACGTAGATACACACCTGCATGAGCAGGACCAGCCATCACCTACCGGGACCGAAAGCCGGTCCCGGTGAATAAAAGTTTGTTTAATTTAGTATATTTTGATGTTTCATATGATAATCCGTTGAAAAAATGGTAGGTCCTGGTTATTGATAATTATGTATTTTAAACACAATTTTTGTGTGAGTTTTTGTGTATAATATCCTTTTGAGTTTTTCATCTTGATATTCCTGGGTCTATGGGGAGATTGTAGGGGTTATCGATAGTTTTTGAATATCGATGCTGTATTTAAATGAAATCGAAAGAGTAACCATCTTAGTGGCTTAAGTATATATATATATATAGATATAATAATATATTAATATATATAATACTAATATATATATATATAATATATATATATATATAATATATATTATATATATATATATATATAATATAATATAATATAATATATATATATATATATAGGCCAGCTTTTCGATTATCCGTCATATGTATCTTAAACTATTAATGCTCAGTAAACGGAATACATTGTGGAATTGCTGGTCCAAAGTTTCCCTGGAAATGTAAAAAAAAAAAAAAAAAAAAAAAAAAAAAAAAAAATTATATCTCAAAAACTACAATAGCTACAGCGAAAGTGAAATACATTTTTGGAATCCTGTAAAATTTTTCACATAAAATAAAATGGTAAAAATAATAATAATAAAAAAAAAATTATGGATAATATAGTAATATGATTAGAAGGCCTATTTAGTACCTTTTATTGGTTTCTCGATAAAATAAATAGACTTCTATTAAATTTTGCTTATACGGCACACTAGGGGCTCGAGCCGACGGGGAACATTAGGGGGGGACGTTTTCCAAACCCCGTGGGGAGGCGGAGGAACCCCCGCGACACCCAAGTACACCCAAAGAGCGGGGGTTCCGGGAGACCTCCCCGGAGGGGAATTAGTCCTAAACCGTAGTTCCCCGGAAGGCCGAGAGACCCAACTCCTTGCCATCGGTGCGGTATTTACCTTGGCGGTATTCTTTAGTAAAAAAAAAAAAAAGCAAAATTTAATAGAAAGTCTATTTATTTTATCGAGAAGGAAAAACCAATAAAAGTCTCTAAATAGGCCTTCTAATCATATTACTTTATTTATTAATATAATTTTTTTATTTATATTGATTTATTTATACATTTTCTATGTGAAATTTTACCAGGATCCAAAATGTATTCATTTTTGCTGTAGCATATTGTAGTTTTTGAGATATAATTTTTTTTATTTTATCATTTCCAGGGCAAACTTTGGACCAGCATACCACCAATTTATTTTACTGTAGCATTAATAGTTTTAAGATACATATGGACGGATAATCGAAAAGCTGACCTATTATATATATATATATAATATATATATATATATATATATATATATATATATTATATATATATATATATATAGTATATATATAATAATATATATATATATATAATAATATATATATTATATATATATATATATATATATATATATATATATATATATATATATTACTTTTTAATCATATCGAAGACATCGTTGTCAAAGAAAACGATTATATCATCTTTTTTTGGAACTAAAGTTAGTAAACAAAAGCCTTTATTAGGACCCTATTTTTAAAGCTCCTTCGGTGTTTTTTTCGAATTATTTTGTTAATTTGATATAAAATATAATAATTTTGCAATAATTTTGTTCGCCCATTCTAAAGTTATTAATTTTTATTAATAATTTAATACTATTATATTTTTTCGAGCGTAAAAAGGCTTCAGAATTTGGTAAGATGACGTAGCTTGCCCTATCAATGGTGAAAATATATGAAATCATCATCAAATTCAAACTTTTTTTTTGTTTAAATTGCTATTTTTGTGACTTTCATGTTATCAATAAATAATTTCTTTGGAATTTATTAAAGTTTCAAATATATCGGCAAATTTGGTGACAATTTTCTCATGCCTAGACTTGATTCTCATAAAAACGGACATCCTTAGGCCTATTGAGCAGGGAATTTAATATTTATTATTTAAGGAAAATAACATTTAATACTTTTAGCTAGTTTGTGAATAAGGATAGGGTCTAGGGATATTATTTATTAAATGCTGTTAATTATAATTTAAAAAATAGTTTTTGCCAGCTTATTACTTTCATAAAGCAAATATGTTGACAATTTTGGCAGCAAAATTAGCAACTTTTTTACAAAATGAAGCTCCATATTAATTGTTTTTATGATAGTTTTTGAGTATTTATTTTTTTTTTTATTATTATTTTTTTTGTATATATATTTTTTTTTTTTTTTATATTTTTTCTATATATATATATATATATATATATATATATATATAATTTATATTATATATATATATATATATATATATATATATATATATATATATATATATACCAGAGGGGTGTCACACTCGATTTTTATGAAAATTGCAGGATATACTCTAAAAAAATAATAATGAATAGTGAAAACAAAAATCCTCTCTCTTTTTAGGAAAAAAGCTATAGCCTTTCAAAGTTAAAAATTCCATAGATTATATATATATATATATATATATATTTAATATATATATATATATATATATTATATATATATATATAGCTATATAATAAAATTTCCATAGATTATATATATATATATATATATATATATATATATAGTTAATACTAGACCAGAGGGGTATCACACTCGAATTTTATGAAAATCGCAGAATATACTCTAAAAAAAATAATAATGAATAGTGAAAAAAATCATCTCTCTCTTTAGGAAAAAAGTTACAGCCTCTCAAAGTTAAAAATTCCATAGGATTTTTTTTATAAAGAAAATCACAGGATATACTCTAAATGAAGAATAGTGAAAATGAAAATCAGCAGTCTCTTTAGGAAAAAAAGTTACAGCCTCTCAAAGTTTAAAATTTTCCCATAGACTTTCTTATAAAAAAAATTAGTGGGCCTCATGCTCGTTTTAGGGCCATCCTAGTTCAGGTTATAAGATTTGTTAATTATATATAGATTTTCTTTATATATACGGATACCTAACAAAACTTATCATAACCTGAACTAGAGGGCCTGAAATGAGACTTAATATAGATCAATCAATATTGAAAAGTCTATGGGGATTTTTAACAACTTGAGAGGCTGTAACTTTTTTCCTAAAGAGAGCAACGATTTTCATTTTCACTATTCTTCATTATTATTATTTTTTTTACAGTATATCCTGTGATTTTCAAGAAAATTGGGATTGACACCCCCTCTGCTCTACTTACTATATATTAATATATATAGATATATATATAATATATAATTTATATATTTTTTTTTTAGATATATCATGGTTAGATTGTATCTTACATAAAGTAAATATAAAATAAAATATATATATATATGATATATATATATATATATACGTCTGAGCGGGGTGACTGGGCCCGCCTTTTTAGAGGGGTGATTCGGTCCACTCTTAAATAAAATAAAAAATATAAAAATAAATAAAAAAAATTTTTTTCTCATTTAATAGCACGCGGTAGTACTAACAAGTTTTATTTAGATCATCTTTAATTCTATAGAGTTTTTATATTTTTTAAAATATTAATAAATTAGGGTACAAAATTCCCTTCTTTCAGAATTTTCACTTTTTGAAAAATGTGAGTTTTATAACTTTGTTATAAAATGAAAAAATTGTGGATGGATTTTAATTAATTTTTCAGTGTATACACTGAGTATGTTAGCCTTAAACTGGCAAAGTAAATTTTTGTTCCAATGTACTAGTGGCTTAAATCACTGGGCCTTGATTGGTCCGATTCACCTTGACCGTAAAAATTGATATGGGGCTGAATCAGACCAAAATTTTTTTTCGTATTTTACATATTATTATTGACATTTTTATTATGTATAATTAATTTAAATATAATAAATAGTTACTTATATTAAGTAAAAATTAAAATTAAAAATGAAATTTATATAAAAAATACGAATTCCAAAAAGTGTAAATTTTTGAGCTGAGAGGGGTGAATCGGACCACCTTATTTTTATTCTTATTTTATGTATTATTGACATTTTTATTACTTATTACTAATTTTATATGATAAACATTATTATATTAAATTAAAAAATTAAAATATAAAATTGAATTTATACGTAAAAGAGGAATTTAAACAGATGGTCCGATTCACCCCTCAATGGTGGTCCGATTTACCCCTCCAAGGTCAGGCTGAATGAGCTTTATTTAAACTTTAATAAAACTATTATTATTAGAATTACATTATTATTTTTTTGTGTGCTTATTACCTACTATATGGCCCTGAATTTCAGAAAAAAAAAATTCCAAAAAGCGCATTAGGGGAAAGTCGGGAGACGAAGTTATACCTAAAGTGGTCCAAGTCCCCCCCTCCCGACGCTATATATATATATATACCGTATATATATATATATATATATATTAATATATATATCTTACCTCTTTACAATATATATATATATATATATATTATATATATATATATATATATATATATATATATATATATATATATATATATATATATGGTAGTAATATTTTAAAAAAGGACTTTGATTTTTCTTGAAATTCAGGAAATTTGCTTTAATTCATCCTATTCTTATAAAATTTTCAGGATATATACAATTCAAGGAGATAGCCTATATAAGCTTGATTTATGGGTAATTGTTGAGAAAAAAAATAAAAAAATCTAAAAAATTTTTTTGAACGATGTGACGTTTCAATTGGCTTCCAATGACAAAAAAAAATACATTTTTTTTTTAGGTTATTCGGTTTAGGACCCAATAAGTTCAGGTTATTATAAGTTTTGTTAAGTATATACAGAGTAAATTTTTGTCTACTTAATTAACAAATCTTATCACAACCTAAAAGATGTTTAGTCCTAAACGAAACTGTTAATATTGCCACATTGTTTACGTCTATCATTAAGACCATTAAGAATATAGAGACAGTAAGAACCCACATGGGCCTGTCGAGGCTGTCCCAGTCAACCCACTAACCAAAACATGCTCATACAAATCCACAAAGCACCCACAAAGCATCCACACAAAGCATACCCAACCCATCCAACCCTTTCTTAGAATGTTCAAATCGAGCTCACCACTCACAACTTCCTGTGGCAGACTGATTCCAAATTTAACAACCCTATTACTGGATGCATGCTTTTCTTATATCAAAATGGCATGCTTTCTTCTTAATTTTCTTACTATTGCCCCTGGTCTCCAGTCCGTGATGCTCTACTATGAAAAATTTGTTGGTCTCCATATTATCAGTAGGATGTAAAATATTTTGTAACTTGTATCATCGTCCCCTCTGAGAATGATCCCCTTCTCTACACCCGACAACATTCCTTAAACTCCTTCAGCCTCTCCTCATAGCTCTTACCCTTCAACCCAGAA
>JABUQX010070506.1:0-5000 GCA_015478945.1 Trachelipus rathkii | reverse complement strand
TAAATATAAAGAAATATATATATATATATATATATATATATATATATATATATATATATATATATATATATATATATATATATATATAAATTAATTAATTATTTTATATTATTTATAATTATTAGTTATTTATTATTATTAATTATTATTAGTTAGTAGTAGTAGTAGTAGTAGTAGTAGTAGTAGTTATTTACTATCCCGTGACAATACAACTCGAAATTCACACAAAACAGTATCGATATTATTCGATTATATCGGGTGTGTAAATCCGAGTCATAAGGTCCCGGTGATCGAGTGCCGGTCCTTGTTCGTAAGCTTATAAGCGTTTCGGTCCCGACATGTGGGTTCAAAACAGATAGGTTTCCTGATATCATACTAAGCACGTAGTGTGTGTGTGTGTGTGGTGCGTGTAGGTGTTCAAGTTAGGATAGATCCATCATGCGTTCAAGTTAGGAACGAAAATATGTGACGGGTGGGCACGAGTGGGCAAGAAATTGGCGTGGGCCAAAATTGACCGCAATGGTATAATTGGCAAGGTTTAGGTCGAAATATCATGGTCAAACAAGGTAAAGACATCAAAAACGGGCTAAGCCCCTAAAGGGTAGCCAAAAATTACCGTGGGCCAAAATTGACCCATGGTAATATGGCAAGGTTTAAGGCCGAAATATCATGTCAACAAGTAAAGACATTCAAAAAATACGGCTAAACGCCTAAAGGAAGATCAAAATTTCCGTGGGCAAAAAATGACCCATGGAAGGACCAAAGGCTGGTCGAAATTTAGGGTGGGGTCAAATTGACGCCAAGAAGAACCAAAGGGTTGGTCGAAAATTAGGGTGGCCAAAATGACCACATGGGAAAGACCAAAGGGGTAGCCAAAAATTACGCGTGGGCCAAAATTGGACGCCATGGAAGACCAAAGGGGATTAGCAAAAAATTTCCGTGGGCCAAAATTGACCCATGGAAGACCAAAGGTTAGCCAAAACTTACCGTGGGGCCAAAATTGACCCATGGAAAACCCAAAGGATAGCCAAAAATTACCGTGGGCAAAAAATGACCCATGGAAGATAAAGGGTTGGTCGAAATATCATGGTCAAACAAGGTTAAGACATCAAAAAAGGGCTAAGCCCCTAAAGGAAGATAAAAATTACCGTGGGCAAAAATTAACCCATGATCGAAAAAATTAGGGGGGCGTAAAATAGGGGGCAATACGTACAACGGTTGCTGACGCAACCGTTTTTCGCAACCCTTCTTCGAAGGGTTGCCAAAAATCAGGGTTGCCGAAAAAAATTGGGGTTGCCAAAAAATTAGGGTTGCCAAAAAAATATACTGTGGGCCAAAAATGACCCATGAAGACCAAAGGGTTGGTCGAGAAAAGATCTAAGGACTAAACTAGAAAATATAAAAAACGGTATAAGACTTAAAATGTTAATACATGGGAGGGAACCTAACACCAGCAACCACTGCGTGTATAGGGTTGGAACTCCAAATGAGTTGGGAACCAGCAACCACTGCGTTCGGGGGAGGCAGAAGGCCAGGTAGCAAATACTACCTAATGGGACCTATCACCAGCAACCACTGCGTGAGTAGGGGTTGAACTCCAGCAACCACTGCGAGTCCTGGAACTCCAATGAGTTGGGGACCAGCAACCACTGCGTCCGGGGGAAGGCAGAAGGCCTGATAGCCGAAGCTATCTAATGGGACCTATCACCAGCAACCACTGCGTGAGTAGGGGTTGAACTCCAGCAACCACTGCGAGTCCTGGAACTCCAATGAGTTGGGGACCAGCAACCACTGCGTCCGGGGGAAGGCAGAAGGCCTGATAGCCGAAGCTATCTATTGGGACCTCTCACCAGCAACCACTGCTTGGTAGGGGTTGAACTCCAGCAACCACTGCGAGTCCTGGAACTCCAAATGAGTTGAGGACCAGCAACTACTGCGTCCAGGGGAAGGCAGAAGGCCTGATAGCCGAAGCTATCTAGAGAGGGACCTACCACCAGCAACCACTGCGTGGTAGGGGTTGAACTCCAGCAACCACTGCGAGTCCTGAGAAAAGGTTCGGCTGAGAGACTAATGTCGCTCTAAGGTAGCTTAGCTACAGTTGCCTTTTTGAGAGAGCCTAGAGATTTCTCCAGTTGCTTTCTGAATTCATCAAATCCGGTGCCTCTTATATTCGTCTAAGAAGTTTGAACAAGTAAATTACGAACTACAATGAAACGATTATTAAACATTATTCGTATAATCTAAAGAAATTAATTCTATTGAAATAAGTCAAAATTATTCGTACTTCCTTGAAAATAAAGGGTAACTAATTTATATTTAATAGCTAAGAAAAATGCATTTATTTACAAACCCAAAAGAAACGTTTAAACGTTTATTTATATTTTGTAAGCGCTTTTACTAATTGCATCAGTATGCACTTGTCTTTCCGGCTTTAAACTGGTATTCAAAGTTAAATTCAGTAAGCCAAAGAGCCCATCTAGCGAATTCTAGGTGTTCAGGTTTATAATTTAAATACATATCCTTAAAGCTTGTGGTCTAACTACAGCGGTAAAATTTATGGCCGTACAAATATTAATCGAAATGGTTTTAATATAATTGACTAATGCTAAGGTTTCTCGCCTCCGTAGTACTATAATTTTGTTCTTGAGCAGATAGCTTCCTAGAATAATAAGCTATTGGTCTATCTATTCCTTCTAATTCTTGAGTGATTACTGCTCCAATAGCACTTCCAGACGCGTCTGTATGGATTTTAAAATGTTTACTAAAGTCTGGATGTATTAATATAGGTGAAGTTGTAAGTAATTCTTTTAGTTTTAGAAAGGCTTCGTCTTCCACATTTGTCCAGATAAATTTAGAGTATTTCTTTGTTAAATTAGTCAAAGGTGCACAAATTTTTGAAAAGTCTTTTATGAAGCGTCTAAAATAAGATGCCATTCCTATGACCCTTCTAACAGCTTTAACGTTCTTTGGGGTTTCAAAATCCACAATCCCTTGAATTTTCATAGGATCAATCTGTATTCCTTTTTGTGAAATGATATGGCCTAAATATTTAACAGAGTGTTGGGCGAATTTACACCTTTTTTAACGAGAGTTTTATTCCTGACTTTTGATATATTTTTAATATTTCTTCCAATTGTTTTACATGTTTTTCAAAAAGTGGACTATATAAAATTAGAATCATCCATATATATATAATATATATATATATATATATATATAATATATATATATATAATATTATATATATTATATATATATATATATAATATAATATATATATATATATATATATATATATTATTATATATAGTTATATATATATATATATGACAAAAATTTCCTAATACTTCTGAAAACAAAATAGATAGTGTGCGACACCAGGTGGAAGGTGCTCCTACTAAGCCATAACACATTCTTATATGTTGGTAACTATTGTTATCGGGATCCATAAAACTCGTTTTATATCTGTCTTCTTTTTCTATTACCATGTGGTTGTAACCTTTTAACTTATCAAGGACTGTATGAATATTTTGATCATTAACCGTGTTAAAATTTCATCTATTTTTGGCATAGCCATAACTTCGGTTTTTGTTACTTTATTTAATGAGCGAGCGTCAAACACAAATCTATTTGTTCCATCTGATTTTTTAATTAGAATTACTGGACTGCACCAAGGACTATTTGATCTCTCTATTAATCCTAATTTAAGCATTTTATCTACTTGCTCTTGCATTATTTCTTTCGTTGTGTACGGAAGTCTATATTGGGGTGTATGAATTGGTTTGGAGTCTCCAGTATCTATTTTATGTTTTAAAAGTTTACAAAGACCAATATCGTCCGAAGTTTGAGCAAAAGCATCTTTATTTTTAAGTATTTCAATTATCTTCATTTGTTGGGCGGTTTCGAGGTTATCTAAATTTAAATTAGTTAAATCGAAGGTCTTTTCATTATTAATTAAATCTGGTATATTGATATCATGCTCTTCAACTGGATATATATCTCCTATTAATTCCTTTTTATTTAGAACTACTTCATGATCTAAATAGTTAGCTACGGTGAAAGGTGCTTGAAAGATCATCAAATTTACATAAGCTAGTATTTTCCAATTCTTATTCCTTCCATCTTGCAATTAGGTTCAATAACTATGTTCTTATTTTTCCAAAATTCATTTACCTTTCCATAAGTTTTAACAAAAGATCTAGGGGGAAGTCTAATTTTAAACTCAGTAGTTATTTTATCATAGGGAATTTCATTTTTAATTATATTATAACAAAATGAATGACTATTTATAAGATTATTTATGGGTATCTTAGTCTTATTAACATATATATTTTCTTCATTAAAATCAAATGTTAATTTTCCTAACCTCTTAAGAATATCAATACCTATTAATATATTCCCGGGAAATTGAGAATTCTCTATTATATATACTTCATGAGTTAGAGTTATTTTTCCTATTTTCAAGGTTAAAGAAATTTTTCCTATTATATTTAGTATTTCACTAGAAACTCCTGTTAACTTTAAATTTGACTTTTTAATTCTTTTAGATTTATTTAGTTCATAAAGATCCATTTCAAGTAATTTAGTTAAAGATTGATAATTTACCAAAGAAATTATTGACCCAGAGTCTAAAAAGGCGGCCATTTTGGTGTTATTAATTTTTACATTTATTATTGGATTATCATTTTGGCCTAAAATGGATCTTTTCATTAGTTTTTTGAGAAATTAGGATTTCCCTCTACTCTATATCTTTGGTGAAGCCTTGGACAACTAATTTCTTAGGTTGGTTCATTATACAATGATAGCAAATTCCTTTGTGGATAAGGTAATCTATTGTTTTGTATGTTATTTAAGCTAGTTAATCTATTTTGAAAATTAGGTGGGTTATAAGGTCTAATTTGAAAGTTATTTTGATTATAAGATCTGTTAGGTGGGTTATGAAAATTATTTATTGTTCTTCTAGGGGATATTTTCTCAGCTTTTAAAGCTGATTGTACACA
>JABUQX010070505.1:0-24782 GCA_015478945.1 Trachelipus rathkii | reverse complement strand
GCTCTTAGTCCTACAAATTCTGTAATGAAGTTTTCCAGCTAGTTCATCTTTCATTTTACCCAATACCTTTTTTATTTTTTCTGAATATTAATTTATGCTTTTGGATACACTCAGATCGTATCCAAACAGTTTTATTATTACCCTTTTCACTATCTTTATAAGTATCATTCGTTGTCACATAATAGCATACAATGAATCTGTATCTGTAAACATAATTTTGCTTTTTCATTTATTTATTTTTATATGATTTATAATGAAAGTCATACATTAAAGTTGTTTACTCTAACTCAAAATAGACATTCCTACCATAAGATAGGTTTTCAATCTTAGTTTAGTTTTTTCATATGACAAGCTATAAAATTTTCTGAGAATATTTAAACGATTCAAAATATTGGTTATATTACTAATTTTATGAGCTTCCTCTCATTTTTAACTAATCGTACATCAACTCTATTTCTTATGTTTTCCATCGTCTTTACCAACCGGTTGTTTAATTAATTTTATAGAAATCTTTTTCAATATTCATTCTTCGCTTCCTTTCTCTTTTTCGTGTTAAGATCAATGTATGATTTCATCTAATCGCTCTGATTCTTTATAGTTCTAATGTATTTTCGTTTTCAATCCTAAATTTCAAACCACTGTTTTTTTTCAGCTATAAGAATCAATATATGTTTCTTTATTTTCTTATGCATCTTACCTTGAAGTTTAATCTAACTTTAATTTTCTGATGCTAAGGCGGTAATCGTTATGTAAATTGTGCAGTTCTTTAGGATTTTAATCAACTTCTAAACAATATCCTTTTTTAGATTCATCACTGATGTCCAAAAATTTTGAAAAATTTATGTTTTCATCCATTAAAATTTCCCGTAGGCAATGCTGAGAAATTGTAAAACGATACAGATCACTTTCACTTAGATAGGATTTGAACTATGGACAATTTTTTATCATAACTTTTAGCGGGATATAATTTTAAGTTTCGATAATCTATGTTGTATATAGTATGTTCCTCCTCTAATCCCTTTATCCTATCTTAACACATTATCGGATCTTTAATTAAATCTATTTACTTTCGTTCTTTTAATCTATGGCATCCACATAACCCTGAGAGATGTAAAAATAACGTGCTGGATCTAATTTATAAGTATCTAAACAACAAGTTGTTTTAAAATTTTCAAACACATCCGCTAATAACAATGTATCAGATTGAAGTATAACATATGATAATCTTTAAATGTTTTACATTAAATTTTCGTCCAATACTCTTGAGCAATGTTTGATGAGTCCTCGTTTGTTATACTTCAATTATTCAATATTATAAATTTCTCTTTTATCATTTACAATTTTTCATGATTAAATTCTGCATATATTCATTCCATCCAGTAGTATGATAAATTCATTTACGTTTTAGTAGCTCAAACTGTTCATCTTGATAATATTTGTATTAAATTCTTTAATTTTCATTATCTAAATTTGTGCCAAGTTTGCTCAGAGGACGATGACATAATCTAAAAACTTCGATGATCTACAACTCCCATCGTTGTTGAGATTGTTCCTCATCAACTTTATGAAACGACTGAAAACTATATAATAAGTTTCATCCGTATTAGAGGAATTGCTTATTTAATTACACCATCGGTACGCTCAATTCTTTAACGAATAAATGAGCATCGTTATTAGATAATTATCGAAATATTATTGGAAATACATTTAGGATTTCAATTTGTAAATTAACATTGGTGAGCAGGTCCATATTTCCTGTTAAATGATGTAATGATCTCTTCTTGTGTTTAAATACGTTTTCTGTATTTTCTTTTTACCATACATAACAACGGTTTGCCTTTTCGTGATTTAATTTTTCTCTGGAGTTAAACTCATTGGGTTGTTTATTCTCAATAATTCATAAATTCTTTTTGATTCTGAAATTAAATATTCTACAGACGTTTTAGGTGCTCCATTTCCTTCACATATTTCGAGCTTTGAATATTCATCTACATCACATTTCGTATAATAACACCAAATGTTTGGTTGATGTTTCCGTAGGTTAATGGTATAAGATTCTTTAGAATCTGGTTGACTCGTTTGTATCTTTTGTAAGGTGCTTTCAAAATCTGCATATATAACAAATGGATGTCTGAATTGTTAATAATACAGTTTAAATTGAACTTGACCTTCTAATAATTCATTCTTACCGGTTTATGAACACTACACATTCTGGTAGATGATTATCTAATAATTCTTTCTTTATAAAACTATGCAAACCAGTATACGACATTGGATAAGGTTTTTTTATGTTTTTCTATACTATAGAATGGACTCAAATGTTTCATCAGACTATATAAATGCGATTTATTCTTTCATTTGATATTAAAGTAAACATCAACATGTTTGTTTCCTCAACTTTTGTAACTCTCTTAAGGATATAATTATTTATCTTTCTCATCTAGTCCAAATACGTTAACTGACACATCGTTTTGGTTCTCAAATTTATTAATCTGATTTAGTTTAACTGGGAATTCTATTCCTTTCCAATTATATTTTTGATTCTAGCTTTACTCTATTAGATATTCTGTTATTATTATGACCTTCATCTAAACAAGCAGATCTGGCTACACACCATTTAAAACATTCATTGTCCTTTTTGTTTTGAATATTTATGAATCCGAATTTTGGGTTCTTATATTTTGATGGAGTTTCAATATACGTAGAAGCTCTCAATGGTTTATATTTAGTTACTTTTATTTCAAAATCTAGAAGCTTATTGATGATCCATCCTGATCCTTTCTTTTGTAAATTTACATAATTTTTCTTTCAATATTTACTAAATTAATAACATGAAAATAGAGCTACTGATCTAGAATTATTTTTTATACTTGTCATGGAACCGCTATTAACCCAATTTGAATCGTTTGTTTTTCTTCCATCGGGGAAATATTTATAAATTCAACAAAAATAGAGATTACCAGTTTTAAATTTCAATCGACTCTTCAATTTTTTCTGAATTATACTTAATCATATTATTTAATATACATTCCTACGGCATCAATGGATTTTATAATTGGATAATAAACAATTATGCTTAAAATTACCTGATTCCTTCTCGACAATTTTGTAATCACATTGCATGGAATTTCTTTGATGAATCTTAGCTTTTCATCGTGATATTTTTAGGTTTATAAGAAACGCTCATTTAATACACATTGAGACTAATTTATTTTTATCATCAAAATATTCAAATTAAGCAATATTGATTTGTAGTTTTCACATGTTTCCCTTTTTACTTATAGAAAATCTTAAAATTTTTAATTTAAAATTATTACAGATCTCACAAGTTGTCTTTTTTATAGATATTTTTATTATAATCAATTTTGTGAAATTATATACCCAGATCTTATCATTTCATTATAGATTTTTTTATTATAAGTCAATTTTGAATTTTGCTCATTCCCACGTCCTTACCATTTTATTAATAAGATTTTTTTATTATAAGTCAATTTTGGATATTGCTCATATCCCAATATTTCCATATTTATTATAGATTTTTATTTATATAAGGTTCATTTTGGATTGTTCAATTTTCTTTGTTTTGGTACGTTTCTAGTTCTTAATTTTAAAATAGAGGCTAATTTTTCTCTAAATTTTTTTATTCTTCTTGAAAAACGTTTTTTATCTTAAATTATAGAAGTTGCTCATCGTTGTTCTATATCTAATTATCCAATCTCAAAAATAGTTATATTTGTGAAACAAGAGTGATTCTTTTTATTTTGTTCATTTTTTATTCACTATTTTCTCAAGACTAGAAGAAATAAAAAAATTTATATTTTCTAAAACTAATCGAGTTCTTCAATTTTGCTTTCATGTAAATTTCACTATATTTCCCTATATTTTAAATTATCTTTAATAATTATAATTTCTAATAAGCGATACTTGAAAAAATATATCAAATCGAAATTTCCTCGTACTCGAAACCTATATATGAGTATCTTATTTATATTTTTATGTTAAATAGAGCCAGCTATTACATTAAAAATTTTATTTAATATAAAAAAACATTAACATACCTGTGATTTTTATAAAATTTTTTTATGAAGATTCTGTTTATTCAAAATAAAAATTATACTGTGGACATAGGCTTCTAATTAATATATTTTAATGAAACTTTCATTACTTTTGATATTAGACTATAATTTTGATTTCTTGTAAATTTTAACTAATTTCATTATCTTCTAAGTAATTAATAAGCTGAATTGCCTTAACCATATATTCAAAAACTTTGCTTTTAATCGAGAGCAAAAGTACTGGCAAATTATTAAGCGCAAAAATTAAAATATATTGAACACATGAATAGTTATTATTACTATTCTAATATATTTTGCACAGTAGTGGAAAGTAATGTTATCATCCTTATATATATTTTGCACCAGTAGTGCAAAGTAAACGTATTACATTCCTATATTATATTTTTGCATACTAAGTGAAACCAATCATTACCGCTTCTCTATTAAAAAAGGGAACGATGTAGCAGGATTCAAAACAATACACAGTAAGCCAATTGGAAGTCGTTACTTCAACCCACTCGGCATAAAAGCCACATTAAAGATAAAAAACTTGAAGTTATATTATCATTACTAATTTTAATTAATAATTTAAAAAATATAAAAATCTGATGTGGATTGGAATTCTCGCTTACCTCCGAAAGCGGAATCGAGTGCTCAAACCACTCAGATACAGATCGCAACTCAAGATCAAAAATTTAGGAACTCCACAGTAATTTAAAATGATTTCAATTTATGTTTAATTTAAAATACCTCTTTTAATGTTCATTTTAGAAGTAAAACAAAATAGAAGTAATGTACCTATTTTGCAAATTTTCCTATAAATTGTTTCTATCGACAAATTTCTCGTAACTAAGTAGGCACACATCTGCTCAGAGACCAATGATTTTTCCAACTCACTCTCTCTCTTGTAATTAAACAAACCGTTACAAGTAGTAATGTAAAACCGGGGAGCGAACCGCGAATTTCCCGGGACACCCCGAGTCGAAAACGAGGGGGTGGCCCGTAAGCCCCGTTTTACATTACTACTGATAATATATATTTGATAGTATAAATATATAATATATATCATATATGAATTATATATATATTATATAAATTACTATATATATATATATAATATATATATATATTAAAATATATAATATAATATATTTGTATAAATATAAAATAATAATGATATAATACATATAATAGATTTTTATAATAATATATGTATATAGTTATATATAATATATTATATTTAATATAGTATATATATTATATATATAGCTATACAGTATGTATATATAGTGGTAATAATATTATCCAGATATTATATATATATATATATATATATATATTGAAGGGAAAGTACAGAAGGAACTTCTTCACCTTCTTCCTCTTCACACACACCCTACAATCTTACATTAACACATTCATATATTGTTTCCTGCAACGGTTGAAAATAGAGAGACATAAAACTGCCTCGAAGAAGCCAATGAGGAACGACATATAAAGAACATCTGTCATCAACTCCTCCTTATTGGGAAGATGTTGGCCTCTGATGATGATTACGGTGGCGCCAAGATTTTGCCGGCCTGTATTGTACAGGATCTTCTTTCTTCAATAATATCTGCAACACTTGGGTTCTTTATTCTAATTTTCACTTTGTTGAACATCATCTCTCTTCTAGACCTCACCTATTGATCTTGATTGAAACTCTTGTGTCTGAGTGCTCCTATAGCAAACCCTAATCTATTCCCCTTTATCTGCTTATTATTATTTATCCAAACAAGGATGTTGAACATATGTTCGTAACGATGTTGTATGCTCTAGTGTTTCCATTTTGAAGTTTTTCGTATATTTTCCTTCATGGCTACTTCCCCTTTCTCTCCCCTTTCTTCTTTTGATGACAGTACTTCTGGAGTGCTGCCCTCTTACCATCTGCTCAAGCTGAACTCTGTTAACCATACTTTTGATTCTAATTCCACTGAGAACTAATCCAGAAATATTCCTACTTCTCCACCTGATATATGTATAACATTATAATTTCTTCTAAAGATATTGTTTCCGTTCTTTCGGAGCTTAGCAATAAGAAAGCGTACTACTGTCCTGACGATGTATCTTTTGACGGTGTATCTCCTGTGGTTCTTAAAACTTGTTTCGTATTTGCATCCTGTCTTGGTAAATTATTTCGTTCCTTACTTATTGAACTTCTCTCTCATTCAACCTATTCCAGAAAGATGGATCACTCTCTACCCTCTAAATTATCGTCCAATCACTTTAACCTTTTTGTTTATTTCGAAAGTTTCCAAATCTATTATAAAATAGAAAGATATGGAATCATTTTCAATCTTTTGATCTTATCTCATATCTCCAGTAGGCATCCGTAAAGAACACTCGACTGGTGATCTTCCTTCAGTTCTCTACAACTTTTGAACCTCGACTCTTCAGCAACTTAGTGAATAGTTTGCTTGGCACTAGACAATTTGAAAATATTTTTCTTGATTTGATTTCTAAATTTCTCTCTTCCTCTTGTGTATTTATCCTTCTCTATTTGACCTCTCCGATTTGCTTTTTTGGTAGTTCTATGAAAGCTGTTGTACACGCGTTCATTCTATAGCCAATTTATGTATTGTATTCCTCAAGGCTCTTCTCTATTCCAAACCCATTCTATACTTTCCTATCACTTAATCTCCCTACCCAATTACATGACGACAATTCCGCTCAAACGCAAATAGCTGATGCTAGAAAACTAGTCTTGGAACAACAAACCTCTCAGCCTTCTCATATTTCTAATTGGGCCCGAGGCAAACATGGTTGTTTTCAATACCTATAAAACTCAATTACTTTATCAATATCTAATTGGTATAACCTTCCACAAAACTATACCGTTTTTTTTCTCAAACTTACAACTCAAACCATTTTTATTTTCTTGCCATACTCATGGTGCTTTCTTTTATTACATTATTTCTTGGTATCACATTGTTTCTTTTATTAAACAAGTTTCTAAGGTAAGATCCCATTGCTTCTTTTATTAAACAAGTTTACAGTTTTTTTAACGCCATTCCAGTTATTTACTTTCCTTCAGAGTTGTCTATAATATATATATATATAATATATATATATATATCATATTATAGTATAACCCCCCCCTATATTATTATATATATATATACCTAACTCACCCTATACCACCACCCCCACCCCCCCCACCCCTACCAACTACTACCCCCCTCACCCCCTACCTACCCTACTCTACCTATACATATCCCAACTTACTATACATACTCACCCCTCACACTCATACCCCCACCCTCCTATCACTACCCCCCTATACTTACCCTCATACCCCCACACCTAATCACTCCTATACCTCACCTACTACCCCACCTACACCCTACCCCTATATCACCTATCATCTCACCTATCACCCTATATCCTACTTATACCCCTACACTACTCCTCTACTCATCTAACTCTACACACCCTCATACTATACCCCTCACTCCATTATATATATCGATACTTACATATATATATATATACTAATTATACTATATACTAATATAGTATATATATAATTCATATATATATATATATATAACACTCAAATAAAAACAACGATTTTTTTTATATATTCACCTATATATATATTGTGTAATTTTTAGAGACTAGTTTTAACTGTGCTATTAAAAAACTGATAATTTCCATCATTAGATATGGTGTTATTAAAATTGACATCACACCTAACTCTATATACGTGTATAATATCATAATTAATTAACTACTAATATATAACGCTTACTAACTATATATAATAATATATATACTATATATGTAATATAACTATATATATATAATATCATATACTATACTATCATATATAACTACTACTTATATAATACTACTTATATAATTTCCCGATTTTGAAATCGACTAAATTATACGTGGAATAATGTAAATCTTACTAATAAATTAGTAATCCTTTTATGAATCGGGTCCTAAATGGGCTTGTAAATGCAAATGGTGGAAGCTAAGAATACACATCCTCTTATTATCCTTTATCACTAACGGACCAGTGACAATTAAATTGACAATATCTAGTATATATATCATATATATATATATATACTATATATATATATACTACTATATGCTATATAGCTAGTATGCTTCAATTACATATATAATATACTATATACTATATCATATCCATATAATAGTTGTGTGTGTGTCGTGCGTGTTGTATGTGATGTGTCGTGTGACGTGTGTGGTGGTGTCTGTGGTGTGGGTTGGGTGTGGGTGTGTGTGATGTGCTTGTGTGTATGAGTCAATTTCAAACTTATGATAGATAAAAATTTTAAAAATTATTTAATTTAAAATTGTGCACAGTGCTAATGACCCCTTCTCTTGCATTACAGGTGCGTATTGAATAGCGGATAGAATTTATGTTACCAAACATCTTGCGCCTAACTTTGCACCCATTCAGAAACTATATAACAAAAGGGTCATTCCTGGCCGAAGTCAAATCACTATGTAGGAAAATCATTGCTTTGGCGAGGAAAAACGACCTATAATCTACCTCACATTTGTAATTGAAGGGTGAGAAAATATGGATATATATATACTATATATACTATATATAATATATATATATATTATAATTATAGTATATATATATATATATTATTACTATATATATATAATATATATTATATATAATAATATACTCACTAATTATACTATACATACAAACATATTTCATATATAGTCAGGAACAAATGTTTCTCCTGTCGCAAACCAAAAAAATATAAGTTATTAAAAACTATATTGGAAATAGGATATAGATTGATTATTGTTTTTTCCAGAAATTTGATTTTTACTCAAAGTTATATATAAGGAAAATTATTTTCATTTGTTTAGATTAATCAATCCACTCTCTCTTCATTCTTCTTTCCTATATAGTAATTAGTACTCTTAATTGTCAGACTTGTTAAAACTAAGTTGGGTCATTCTATATGTAAACTTATAAACTATGGATCATTTATAATATAAATTATCATTGTTTTATTTATGTTTTGACAACACATATGGGTAGTTGAAAATTGTTTTCTTCAATTTGTTAAAGTCTGTATGTTAGTGTGTGTGTATACAATTTATACTATATACTATACTATATACCTTATATATATCATATTATATATATAAACTATATTCTATATACTATACTATATATACGTAATATATATACTTAACTACTTATATTCTATAGATAGCATATACACCATATATTGTTATCTCAAGGACATATCACCTTTTAAACATGACCTGGCTTAAACAATGGCCAAACTCGTGGGAGAATTAGTACATTCTACAAGCCTTTGACCCACAGGGAATATTATACCTTACACATAGAACTTATATATTATACTATATAGTATATACCCTTGCATATTATTATTAACTTATATATTATAATACTATATACCTCACATATTAATATATAGTATTACTACAATATATATACTATATATATATATATTTATGTATATTATCATAGTATATCAAGGGCATCTCTCAACGTATGCGGTTCTCTCCCAACACACACGATAAATTTTAAATTTAAAAAAACGAGCTGTTCGGTCACCCCTATCACCCATTAGTACTTTAACACGTCTTAGTCTAGCACTATAGTCATTGTTGTAGTTTTTTTTTTTTTTTTTTGCATTTTTAAAAATATTAATTAACATCGGACTATTATATATAACTGCATCTGATGATTGAATCACTATTTTGAAAAATGCAAAAAAACAAAAAATCTACTATATATATAAAAAATGACTACAGAGAGAGACCTAGGATGTGTTAAAACATCTTATGCGCATATTGGGAGCTGACCAAACTCGCTCGTTATTACTTTAATTTTAACAATTCTTCATTTGCGCGTGCTCGGGCAGAACGATTACCTGAAGCGCACGCCCACTGACTACTATATATACTATATATATATATATAGTATTATATACTACTATACTATATATTTATATATATATATATTAAATATATATTATATATATATATATAATTATATTATCACGTATATAAGTTGAATAAATTATAATTTATTCAACTTCTAATACCATAATTTTCTTTTTTCCTGGGACAGGTTTATCTAGTTTGTTGGCCAATGAATGGAGTCTCGATAGAGTGTTGAGTGTACGTAGTTATGCAAATTAAGGATTTTTTGAAATTAAGTATAAATCCTATTAAAACTCGCTACTACTGGATTTAACTTCCCTGTTATCTTAAAAGCTCGCATATAATGAAAGGAATAAAATAACTAAGAGTAAAATAAAGGAAGAATACTATATTACTGACGTGGAAGAAAATGAGATTAGGGGAAAGGGGTGAAGCGCCAGAGGCGACTCCCCAGCCCACGGCGACTCCCCAGCCCACGGCGAATCCCCTTCAAATAAAAAAAAAAACGGCAACTTTAAAACGTTGCCATTTACCTTTTTACACATTAATTAAAAGATACAAGTAAAATACAAAAATGCACATTTATCTAAATTAGAACTTAGCAACTTTTATGTTTATATGTTGAATATTAGCATTATAACTGATATTTGAATCAGAACCTTGAAAATAGGAACGTGAAAGTATCATGTTCCTAAAAATCGTCTAGCGTCGAAATGAAAAGTATATCACAATATTAAAATTGAAAAACTAGCCATATAAAATATCCATGTGTTTTATGTCCAATGTTACTTTATCAAATGAATCTCTATGAAGTCTCTCAAACTTATAGATCATTTGAAAAGATTTCAGATTATATTAATGAACCTCTTGAATTCTTTGTAAAATAAAAAAAAAGAAAAAAGAAAAATATAAACACTCTAAGAGAGAGCATCATTGCTTCTGAGAAAATTGCAGAAATAATTGTTAAAAAAGGAAGTGCCTCAAACCGTTGCTGTCTTTTATTGTATTACTACATTAAACAGTATAATTATTATTATTATTCATTATTATTATTATAATATTATTATTGTTAAAATTTGAATTTGATTCGCCTTTAATTTATCAGATATTATTATTAATTATTATTATTAATTTTATTATTATTTTTATTATTATTATTATTATTATTATTATTATTATTATTATTATTATTATTATTATTATTATTATTATTATTATTATTATTATTATTATTATTATTATTATTATTATTATTATTATTATACATTTTATGGTAAAGGAAGGAAGGCAATATTAAATTATTTCCATTCCAAAAAAAATAAATAAATACATTGCTTCAAAATAATAAAATATCGATTCAAAAAAAAAAATCTAAAAAATCTGACATTCAAGATTTTCTCATTGGAATCGGCGAGAGTCTTTATAACTAATTATAATAATTTATATAATTAATTATAATATTATATAATAAACCTTGCACGTTTTCTTTTCAACTCTATCAAGCTAGACTTGCCCAGCTTGATCTTAGGTACAGTCGTCTTCCCAAATTCGTTAATCAAGGAGAAAACATGTAGCCTAATATATATACAATTTCAATAAAAATGACTCCATTTTATCTTAAAAGACTTTCATTACCAAAGCCAAAGTATTCAGAATGAAAATGGCATAAAATTGTGTAGCGTATATGTTGATATGTTGGCTATATTTTTCCCTAGTTAAGGAACGTACAAAACCCAGTATAAACACTAAAATATTTTCTCCATTCCTCTATTTCTTCTCTATTAATTCCTTTCAAATCGTCATTTATCAGCGAATCTCGGCTCTTGACCTTGATGAAAGTATAGTTTTGTCATTTTAATTTCTTGATGGGTATCATGTGGTAAAATGAATTTTCGCCATACATATATATATATATATATATATATATATATATATATATAATAATATTATATATATATATATATTACGCTATTGCACAAGTTATATATTTGTTTTTATAATTTTTGAGTCATATATATATATATATATATATTATATCATATATTATATATATATATATATATATATATATATATATATATATATTCAATAGATTCAGTAGAGAACAAATTACGCTATTGCGACAAGTTTTAATTCATTAGGTAATTAATATTACACATTTCCAACTATTACTTTCAAAATTTGCATTCACTTTATCCCGCCCCCCAAAAAAATATGCGGAAGAGAAAAAATTAAGTTAATGAATATATATATTTCTTTATTGCTTTTTTAAATAGGTTAAATTGACATCGTAAACGGACCAAGAAAACACCCGATTATCTTTTTATTGCTTCAAAGGAAAAAAATAGGAAGAAAAAATAGAAAGCCAAAAGTGTTCTTGATTTGAATATGGAAGAAGGTGGAGGCGGGAATCTCGATTAAGTAATAAGATATATTTATTCAGTTCTTTTTAATATGAAATACATTAAATTATTATTATTATTTTTGTTAATTATTATTATATTATATATTATTATTATATTATTATTTTATTATTATTATTATTTATTATTATTATTATATATATCTTTATTTTTTTATTTATTATTACTTTTATATATTATTATATATATATATATTATATATGTATAATTATTATTTCTTTTTATATATGAAATTATATTATATTATTATTATTATTATTATTATTATTATTATTATTATTATTATTATTATTATTATTATTATTATTATTATTATTATTATTATTATTATTATTATTTTAAAATTTTAATTTTAGTCTATTTAATTATTATTATATTCTTTTTCATTATTATTATTATTTTTAAATGATATTATTTTATTGTTTTATTATTTATTATTATTTTAATTAATATTATTTTTAACGTCAAAATTGTTATTATATATCATATACTTATTATTATTAATTTTATGATTATTATTATATTAATTATTATTATTATATATATATCTATATCTTCATTTTCAATCATATATAAAATAGTCCTAATGGTTTTATCTATTATTATTATATTATTATTATTAATTATTTACTTTTAAAATTTTAAATTTTGCTGCTCTATCTATCTATCTAACTATATTATTATTATCCTATTAAAATGGGTAAAAAAAATATATTATTTCTATTATTGTCATTTGTATTATGAAAGCTTGGTAAATTTAAATATTATTCTATTCGAATTATTATCTAAATAAATGTGAAAATGTATTATTATATTAACATAAATTATATAGTGTTGCGTATATTATTATTTATTATGATTATTTATTTTTAACCCCACATTAATTAGGCTCTTTTAATTATCAGGTATGATTATTATATATTTCCAATGTAACTTAAATCTCTTGATTGTTTTAATAGTTTATATACATGATTCCGTTATTAATTAAGTTCATATATATATTATGAATTCAATGTTTATAATTATTATTGATCATATTATTATTAATAAGTATTATTAATTATTCGATGATATATTAAATGTTTTTATTATTATTATTTAAGTATTTGCATGTGAAATTGTACTAATATTATATATAAGTAATTAATTATTATTAAATCTATTATAAAAAGTGGTTTATTATATAAGAAGAAGAAGTGATAAATCATGATTAAGAGTATATAGTGAAAATATACATCTCTCATCTCTGTAATATGTATTAAGTATAATAATAATAAATTAAGTTTATTATTATTATTTCTTTTATAAAGAGATTAATGTATAAACGTACAAATAGTGGTAATGGAAAGAACTAAAACCAAGAAGTATAGTAAAATGGAAGATATGAAGAGAGAAGAGCTATAGAAGTAAGAAATAGTTAGTAAACAGAGAATATATATCGTAGCAAGTTATACTTCAATTAGTGTGAAAGACAGATATAATATGTTTTAACTCTCGATGTATTGTTTAACTTGTCACTGGAACTTCATATTTAAGAGCTGAGCAAAAGGATATGATAGTAACGTTTTTATTTGTTAGCAACAATTATAAGCTATATTTTTAATGTAATAAGTATAATATGATGAAAAATAATGAAGATGAAGAAATAGTTTTAAAAGTAAGTAGATTAAAAAGAGAGAGATCAAAGATTAGATAAAGGTGCTAAAGCTAAATTAAATTTATTTAATAAAAAATCTAAGTATATAATTTGAAGTATAACGAGAGAAGAAAGAAGAAGAAGACAGTTTTATATGGTCTTAAGTTTGCGATTAATTTTTCTTTTAGATTTTTCTTTTTAAAGAAAAAAAAGTATAGTAAGAGACAAAAGAAAATAAAAAATATAACTAGCATTATATACATTCTCTTCGATTATTCTACTAAAAACCTAATAGAGAAAAAAATAGATTAGAAGGAGAGAATCCTTCTTAGCATTTCATTAAAGTATCTCTTCATATATAATTAATAAGGAGAAATTTTGGCTATCGCTCGAATAATATTTACTATATATAAATGTAATAGTAGACAAAAATAATGGACAATGTATATTATAAGTAATATTATTACATTAATAATATTTAATATATATATATATATAATATAATTATAATATATATAGATATATATATTAATATACTATAAATAATTATATATAATATATATTATATATATATATATAATAAAAATATTAATATATATTATATATAATATTAATACAGGTACATATTAAAGACTGAGTAGAATATCAGGGTGAGTATTTATCAACCTCGTGTGAAATTACTAATTAATATTAAATCAAATTTATATATTGTAATAGTATTAATTATTTATGTAATTTGTGTTTTATGACTAGTTGATTCCAAAGAATTAAATAACAAATAATAAAATATAAAGCAAAAATAAACGAGCATATATCTAACATTAAATTATAAAATGAAACAATATTTTTTTATTGTGTTATAAAAGCGTAAAACTGAAAGCTAAAATCCTATAATATAATATATAAATATAATATATATATATATATTAAATTAATAATTATAATATATAAATCATATATAATATATATTAATATATAATAGGTATATAGTACATATATATGGAGAATGAGTATTAAATGACATAATTATGGCAACAACTTTTATAATTGAGATTTTCGTGAGTAATATAAACGATTACCCCATATAATCTCAAGCACTGCAATGAAAATAAAATATTAAATTTAATTTTATACGTAAAAAAAAAAAAAAAAATTATGATAATGATTTAAAGAAAATGGAATAGCATAGAACCGTAACGTAAATTATATTAAATATAAAATGTATTACAGCTGATGATGGGAAAGGCTAAGGTCACTCACTTAACGTGAAGAAAACGGTTTAAATAGTACTATATCTATCAATTGCAACAATTTTAACAATCTCTATAATAAGTAAATATTTAATATAACATATAATAATAATATTTATGAAGAATTAGATACCAATAAGGTACACTTACTTATAGTATAAGGATTTAATAATGATAGGATAATAATAAAGTAATAATAATAATAATTGCTATTGACCAAATAAACTATACGTACCAAAGCTGCAGTTGGCTCTTCAAGCAAGCCTTGAAGCTCATTCAAATGGGATTCGGCCTTGCTCCATTCTCCATCAAGAACACATTGTCGGAAGAGTGCAGCTGATGGATGATCCAAGCCACATGTAGACTCCTTCATCAGAACTTCTGCACTTTGACTGAAATTAAAATAAGCATATAAATTTCATAATCTAACATCATTTAAAGGACTTCAGATTTACTTTTTTCAGGCCTAAAATATTAATAAACTGAATCAAAGGACTACTAAGAATCAACTTTTCAGAACAAAGTAATTTAAGATATAGTGACCCTCACTTTATAAACCTTGCTTTAACATTTCAGATTTAATTAGTGAAGTACCAATTCCAGAACTCTGGGATTCTAACAATTTTTTGGTATCAAACTCGACCTATATTCAGTGATTCAGTAATAAATAATGTCCTTTCATTTTTCTTATGATTTTTTTGTCCTTTTCATTTTCAAAAATTTTGTTTATATATATATATATATATATATATATATATATAATATATAATATATATATCTATATATATATATATATATATATATATATATATATATATATATATATATATATATATATATATATATTATAGATGATATTAATATATATATATATATATATATATATATATATATATATATATATATATATATATATATATATATATATATATATATATATTAGTGATGCACCGATACCATGGTATTGGTTGAATTTTGAAGTATCAGAAATTTTGAGAGCAGTAGTACTGGTATCAGTAAAATTTTGCCCATACCTTTAAACGATACCACACATTTTGCGTCTTTAAATTGATTATAATATATTATAATATATATATATATATATATATATATATATATATATATATTATATTTATATAATATATATATATATATATATATATATATTAATAATATATATATATATATATATATATATATATATGTATATGTATATATATAATATATATATATATATATATATATATATATATATATATATATATATATATAAACAATTTATGTTACTATTTTTCTATCTCTCTATACTGTATATATATATATATATATATATTATTATATTATAAATATTATGATATATATATATATTATAAGCAATTTGTCTGACAATTTCCCTATCTATCTGACCACTGTATGTTAAATATAGGAGTTTTTTTTTGCATTTGTGCTTACAAAACGTAAGAAATGCTCAAGTTTGTGTGTTCGTTTTTGTTAAACAGCGCAAAAACGTAGGGGTGTACCGGAACTGAAATTTTCCGTTCCGCCGAAACCGGAATTTCTAATGAATTTTCCTTTAACTATAAGAAATGTAAAAAAATAATTCTATATAACTTTCAATAAAAATCTTATATATATATATATATATATGATATATATGATATATATAATATTATATATATATATATATATATTATATATATATATATATACTTATATATATATATATATATACATATATAATAACGATTTTGATTAAAGATTTGTATTCCTAAATTTTTGCCAGATTTTTTCATATTATATAACCTCACAAAAATTGTTTTAGAAATGCTATCATTCGTAAAAAGATTTTCTTTTGTTATTAATAATGTTACAAAATCTTTAATAGAGTGTAAAATATGCCACAAAAAAATAAAAATAGGTAGTTCACCAAAAATATTTAATACAACGCCACTTCATAAACATATGGAAAATCATCACGGAAGAGATCTGGTAGTCAAAAATTTGGATAGTAAAAGGGAGAATCCTGTATTTTTTAGAACACTGGACACCCCAAATAGCGAAAGATCGAAGCCGTGAAACAAGTGAGTCTTGAGAAAAATTTCTTCCCCCAAAAAATCTGCCATATCAATGACCTCAAATCACAGGGCGTTCAGAAAAAATAATAAATATTTATTATTATTGAGTAACAAGCCATTCACAATCACTGAAGAGCAGGACTCATAGAACTTATTGCCATCTTCAACCAAAATATTTATTTCTAGTAGAAAATGTTTTTTTGATGGATAGATGATTTACCAAACTTCATCACAGTAAACTTGAGCATCAGCAGTATTCGAGAACGTTATCTAAGGACTGATCAGATAATAGGATAGCTATAATATTCAATGGAGTCTCATTATTTCTTTAACTACTCACTGCCTTAAGAGCCAGTTGTTTGAAAAATTGGACTTTGTATTCCATTGCAATATATATATATATATATATAAATATATTATATATATATTATTTATTATATATATATATATTATATATATATATATAATATATCATAGTGATATAATATATATATATATATATATATATATATATATATATATATATGATAAAATATATATATATATATTATATATATATATATATATATATATAATATATAATATAATATATTATTATAATAATATATATATATATATATATATATATATTATATAATATATATTGTGTAGTATAAATAATACACCAAGAAAAGATTACCCATTAATATTTTGTTAAAGATGGGCTATGACGGTTATTAAAATAAACTCCCTTCCAGAAAATTTTTTTTATTTTATCAAGGTAGCTACATTAGTTAATATCCGGGTTCCGCCGGAACTTTTTCAAAATTCCAGCCGGGACACCGGAAAAAAATGTCCAATTCCGGGCCGGAATTCCGTACACCTCAGCAAAAACGTAAGAAATTTCTTTAATTCTATAAGGTTACTATTTCCTGTGATTGCTGAATTTAACACTTTCTTACGAAAATGTGTAAACAAAAAAAATGATGGCGTTGTAGGCCAGTTTGAATTGATGATTATTTCATTCAATAAAATCAGCTTTAAATCGAATTTCTTCCAATCGATTTAAACTCCATCACAATAGATTGATCCAATTTTTTTTTGGGAAAAGATAGACCAAGCGGCGCCAAACTTTTTTAATTCGCGTATACCCTAAAGACAAAAATAACTTATAAGTTGTACTCCCTATAGAGCATAATTTAATAAATATAAATAATTAAAAAAATTTTAAAAATTATAATATATATATATCAATATAAATATCAAGTAGCATATATGACACAGCGGATTTATGGGATGTAAGTGAAGAACATTTTTTTTTTTTACAGTTGTCACCAGGGCCTGCGGAGTCGTAAAATAAATTTTTCGACTGACTCCTTAAATTCAAATTTGGATTTTTGACTCTGACTCCACTTAAACAAAAATTTTCGACTCCGACTCCAGCGGTCAAATTCAAAATTTCGACTCTGACTCAGATTAGTGCTTACAGAGTTACAGTAAAACAGTTTTTTTTATGTTTCAACAATTTTTTTTTTTCGCTTCCATTTGAGAAAGATAAAAAATATACCACTTTGTCCAATGAATCTAATCTCCAAATGCTATACGGTTAAGTACCGTAAAGACATAAAAATGCAGGCGCAACACATGACAAACAAATATAGTTTCAGTTTCGGAAAAACAAATGATAAAACGTTTATAATGCAAATTATTTTATGTTATTATAATATATTATAAAAGATTAACAGTTTAATACTTTCAGTTTCAATTAATAATAATAATAATAATAATAATTTAAATAATAAATAATAAATAAGTAATATAATAATAATAATAATAATAATATAATAATAATTATAATAATAATAACCACATCTACAGAATTTAACAGAATCGCTTATGAAATAAAAAAAACAAAAGAATTTCTGACAAAATTATAAAAAACTTTTTTGGAAATTTTTAAAAAATTTAGGATATTATATATATAGTATAATATATAATAATATATATATATATTAATTATATATATATATATATATTACCGTATATATATATATATATATATATATATATATGAATATATATATATAAATATATATATATATATATATATATATATATACTATAATTATATATATATATATTATATATATATATATAATTATATATATATATATATTATATTATATATATATATATCATATATATATATATTATATATATATTATATATATATATATATATAATATATCTAATACTATATATATTATTATATATATATATATATATTATATATTAATATATATATATATATATATTATAATAATATATATAATATACGGATTCTCGATTGCCTAAAAATATACAAAAGTCTCAGAAAATTCACCTTTGAGACCTGTGAAATATCTATGTGCGGAACGGTCTACACATGAAATTGCCCAAGTAATCTGAACAGCAATTATCCGGACCATAATAATCTTAATCAACTCTTTCATAGTTAAAATCAAAAAATGAAACATATGTAATTATTAAAATCTTCAAAACGCTTGAAGTCGCTAATATATTCGCCTTACTCTTGATGTAGAGTCTTTGTTCATAAATATGTACCGTTCTTGATACACATTGATACTAATAAATAACGAAGTGTATCACTCAAATAACCTACCCCACCAGATATATCAGAACAACATATAAGGAACCTTTTATTAATTTGTTTGCTCACTCAAACACGATTATAAATTTAAAAAGAAAACATATCTACAAACTGATGAGGTGCCGATGACGTCACCAACTGGACGTAATTTGCGACTTTCTAGTATGTCCAACATCTGAAAAAACAAAATCCTATCGGCTGAAACAACAACTTTAACCCCGTATTTTACATTAGGCTATGTCGGATGACACGCTCACTATTTTATAGGAACATAGATACATACTGGTATACATCAATTCATTTAAAGAATTGCAGAGTTGTATGACTTACAAATTTCACATACGAAACTTAGGTTAATTATGCTATGTTTTTAGACATTAAAATCAATGTTAATTCTGACGGTTCATTATCTACAGGCATACATGTAAACCTACTGATAATGGTCTGTATAAGCATTGAGGACGTCATCAGAGGCAAACTAGTGTTTACAAAGAATCACACTGTAGGACACTGTACGTTGTTGCAGAGAAAAGAAACAAAATGTCAAAGCTTGGAAATATTTTATTATGAAGAAATTTGACTCCACTTAGTAAAATTTAATTAACTGGGATCATCCACATATTCAGTTGAAAATCTAATTAATAAAACCCTTACAAAAATATATATGTCGTGTATAAAATAATCCGAAAAATTAAATAAAGGTTCTTGTAAGAGAATGAGTCTTAAAATTGATATATAATAATTAATACAAATGATATTTAGTCTGACAGATAATACATTAAATTTTAAATTAATGTCTGGTCTGAGTGTTTTGATGAAGAAGGCCTCCGCAATTTAGCACAAGAGATGCTTTGACCGACAACCATAACATTGTGTACCAATTTAACTACCCTGAGTCAGACTGTACGTCGACATATATTGGTTAAAAGACGAATAGATTGTCGGGCTTGGCATATCAACATAGCTACAGTCCCAGCAAAATCTTTGAGCATTTCAACACGGCACATGGTCATTCAACTATAAGTAATATTTCTAAACACTTCACAATATTATATGGATCGTGTGAAATCCAAAAACTTAAAATTGCGGAGGTCTTCAACATCAAAACACGCAGACCAGACATTAACATAAAAATTAATGTGTTATCTGTCAGACTAAATATCATTTGATTTAATTATTATATTACAATTTAAAGACTCATTCTCTAACAAGAAAAAATCCTCTAAAGATGCCTCAAGTATAGAGACGAAACCAGTCGCGAAATTTATATTAAATACATCTTCTTCTTCTCCAGTAAACTATTTTCAAAGATTATTTTAAGGAAATTAATTTGTGTACAGAAATAAATATTAAGAACACTGGAAATAAAAAAAAAAAAATATTATTATTATAATAATATTATATAATAACTAATAAATAATAATATAATAATAATTAATTAATAATAATATAATATAATAATAATAATAATAATAATAATATAATAATAATCTCGTACGAGTAATAATTAGTTCTCTAAAATTTTTTGGAACTCCGACCTCCACTTACCAGGCAGGAATCTTCGACTCCGAGCTCCACTTGCACAGAGTTTTCGACTCCGAATCCTACTCCGGGAAAATTGCACGACTCCACGACTCCGACTCCTCAGCCCTGGTGTCACACCACTCACGGCAGGAGCACCTATTCAAGGGGAAGAGATGTAGTGATGCTCAAAAGTTCAAACTCTAGCTCAAAATTAAGCAGATGAGCATCGACGCAGGCTTTAAGGAGGTAGATGTAAATTCAGCAGGGAAATACTATAAGATGGGAAGAGAATTCACAGAGCAGGTGGTAGGAAAGAAGGAAGCACCGCAGCGAACTAGTCTGGAGTTGACCACATGTCAACAACAAAACTCATGCGCAGAAACAGCACCCCTTTGCTACGAGGGCGTCTGAAGGTGGTGGTAAGCGAGCTGATAGTTCCCCTGGAGCAACATGCCGGCTGCTTGTACCTATAGAATAGAAGATAAGCACCAACAATCACACCGCAAAGATAGAGAGGGTAAGTGATTTGGAAAGATACAGAATAGTTTATACAGCCTTTTGGCCTTGACTGGACCCTGTCCAAAGCTGGGTGAAACCAGAGCCCCCCGCCCCCCACAGATATAAGAGCAGTACTCAACAAAGGCGGATGAGACCCCTTAGTATATAGCTGGAGTAACTGAGAAGGGATAAAAATATCGCAGCTAAAACGATAATTCCAGTTTTCTTTGAGCCAACCGAGTAGCAACCGTTATGATGTAATGGTTGTCCAGAATTTTTTTTGTTTATGTGTAGGCCAAGGGTGTTTCATATTGCCAACAGGAGAGACGAGCAGAACCATCGAAAGCAGATAGGAAAGTTAGATGGTGTTTTAGAGAGGGAGATTTTGTAAAAGTTGGGTTTTAAAGAATTGAATTTTCACAACGTGTCAGAGACGACTCACTCCGGAAATTCATATCCAGAACAGCGAGAATAGAATCGGAAAGATTAAGACGAGAGGCATTCTAGAAGTAAAGAGGAGCAGAATTTATATGGAGTTAAGAATGAAGGTCGAGTCACGGCATATGAGTTGGATAGAGTTAGAGGTGGCAGGTGAGAAGACTCATTAATAAAAAGTAGGAAATTACAGTAGGAGATAAGACATGACCCAAAGGAACAAACACATTGACAGGAAAAAAAAGTCGCCCCATCAACAGACAGCCGGATAATTGAGCGACTTGAAAGAGAAGCAGACGTCATTAGCAAGCAAGGGAAGAGAAAACCGCAAAAGAAGGTAGCTTGGCGAGAGCAGCAGTGTAACGCGTGCCAACGGTGAAAGCTTTGGATAGCCAAGCGCCGATCATGCGATCAAGGTACTCCTCGTAGTTCCTAAGAGCGGGAAACCATAAATCAGTTAGATAGAAAAATATATCGCCAGTAGACCTCGAGCGCCGAAGCCGTACTGCATCGGTAAAGAAGGAATGAGTTTTCAGATTGATCTAAGAAGTAAGGTTGAGAAGAGGTTTCAAAGATCTTAGATAGAATACAAAGTGAGAGCTATAGGGCGATAGTATAGAAGGATCAGACGCGGGCTTTACTTTTTTCGAAATAAGAGGTTTCGGTGGGACATTTCGGTCTTTTAAAACCGAGGAAAGTGCTAGCATTGAGACAGAGAATATAGTTGAACGATGGGCGGGGTCAGCATGGAAGCACACTTCCTCAAAAACTCGGGGAGGAATGCCATCCGGGTCACCCTCCTTCCTAACGTTCATAGATTTGAGGAGCCCATGCACCCGATCTCATAATGTAATCGACAGAGGCCAAACGGCATAGGACACCTGAGAAGGAGGGAAGGAGGGAGGGAAGAGCAATGCCGATGAATCATTGCACTGCGCAAGTGATCGTCGAGTCTACTTCTTTAGCGCGTACCTTCAGAATATCACTTGGCGTACCCTACTTTGAAGAATACTGATATTTATTTACTTGTTTATTTTTTTTTTTTTTGATCGAAATCGGCGGGCTTCTCAAAGCCACAACAGGCTGATTGCCAATTGTTTGCCAAAACAAAAAAAACAGTAAAACCTCGCTAAAGGAAATCATGGTTATCGTTTTTGCAGAATATTCAGGCAATTAGTTCAGGCAATCAGAAGTGCCAAAGAAGTCTTTATGGATGTTAAGTGTAGGTTTAAGTGTCTTTATATATAAGATTTCCAAAATTTTTTAAATTCTTCGATCTGTCAGAGCATTTGACAGAATGGAAGAATTTTTGAGAGATACAGGGTGCCTTATTGAAGTCATGAGTGAATCTCTGGACAGTAACATAAAATTCTCTGGTTGAGAGATGGGGAGATTAGTTCGAAAGGGAATGTCCCATGTGCTTGAAGGCTCGCATCTTTAGTTATAGGACAAGTTTGACCTTAATATTTGCGTTCACAGTCGCACAGTTTATATTTGTAAACTATGTTCAGTCTTCAATGGGATGCTCCTTAATCTTACAAGGAAAAATGCCAACTTCTGAGTTGCATTGTGGAAAGTTTTTGTTTAAGATGTTTCTAATCTGAAGTGAAGACTCATTGGAAGTAGGGGAAGCGAGCGCTAAACAGGAAGTTTAGGAAACATTCCTAATGCAGTAGTTAGTCATTTATTGGGCGACAATGGTTTCGGAAACGATAAACAAGTTTATCAAAAAGGTTAGAGGGATAAATGGCAAAAAGCTAGAAAATTTACGGAGTTAGTGATTTCTTTCATGGAAAAATCTCTAATCAGACACAAATAACCAAGGCTTGGGGCTGCGGGACCTGTAGACCAGCTCTCGATATTTTATGATTAAAGGAGATAGAAATAAAGAAGTTAAGTCCAAAGTAAAGTATTAGTGGGCTTGCGATATTATACTTAAGTAGCAAGCTACTACTACTTATTTGGGCTAATTTCTTTAGTTCTATCTCCTTTAGATCATAACGCTGCAATTCAATACGACAGCATTACCTGATAGATGAAATTTTAGTATATTTTTTAGCTCTTGAATTAGTATTTTTATTTTTGTCATTTGGCTTAGCACTCGATAGAAAATACTCACCCAGTTATTAGTACGAAGTTTCCTGTCTTAATCGACCGCAGGATTTCATACTAAGCTACTTTTGATTTTAAACAATCGAATAACATAATATAGGTGATGGAGCAGCGTAGTGGTTTGGATAAACAAATAAAAAATAAAAATTATTTATATTACAAATTAATTGACAACATCTCTCTT